>JASTWL010001397.1:0-39952 GCA_035220575.1 Temnothorax rugatulus | reverse complement strand
CGAAGAGACTTCAGTGGGCTCAAAATCACAAAGATTGGATCATCGAATACTGGAAACAAGTCTTGTGGACCGACGAATCGAAGTTCGAGGTTTTTTGGTCAAAAACGAAGAAAGTACGTCTGTCGCGCGTTTTCAGAAAAAATGCACCCAGACTGCATAACTCCTACAGTTAAACACGGCGGAGGATCCGTGATGGTGTGGGGATGTTTCAGTTATACGGGCGTGGGAGATCTCCACAGAATCAAAGGAATACTTGAGCAAAAAGGCTACCACTCGATTCTGAGTAGGCATTGTATCCCGTCTGACACACGTTTAATTGGTCGTGGGTTTGTCATGCAGCAAGATAATGACCCGAAACACACTTCTAAATTATGTTCCAACTATCTGCATCGAAAAGAGGAAAGCGGAGCGCTCAAAATAATGGTGTGGCCCCCTCAATCTCCGGATCTTAATCCGGTCTGTCCCACCTCTCAGGAGCACTTTTAGGAGATCCTCCAGAAAGCATGGAGTGAAATACCAAATTCTGTTTTGGAAAAACTCGTAGAAAGAATGCCGCGATTGGTGCAAAAGGTACTGTCCACCAAGGGAGGTTGGTTCGATGAAAAGAAAGTGTGAGCTCTAAGCTAAGGATTGATTCTGATTCGTGAGATTTTCAGTTTTTGTTACTTCTAATTGTCAACTAAATAAAATTTATCAATATTTTTTTCATAATAATTAATTTTATGAAGAATTTTCCCGAATTATACCCCTGTCCGGAAACTTTTCGACGGCAGTGTATTGTAAAAAAAAAGGAGTTTTTTATAAATTATATATTTATATTTTATCAATTCCTGCGGTGTTTTCAAAATTATTATCGTATACTTGAGGTTAAATTACTTTTTTCTATTAAAAACATTAATATCAAACGTATATAAAAGATGCTACTTTATTTTCTAATATTATAAATTAATATTTTAGCATAACAATTATTAAAGTAATTTTAAACATAATATTCTTTAATATACAATTAAAATTATCATTAAGAAACATGTGTGTGTAATGCATAAACTTCAAATAACAAATTTAAATCATCGTCGATCAAATTAGAAATCAATTTCGCAACTTTCTTTCTGTTTAAGAAAGCAAATCCAACGAGATGAGGAATTTATAGTCGTCGTCACATTGGGGAACTTTCCAGCGGGATCGTCGTGAAAGACATTCGATTATGATTCCATAGGACTTTATCATCGCTGTCCATAAATTCTGGGCTCGCGCAAAAGCAATCTGCGCCGGTGGTGATCCTAATAACCGTGCGGCCATTCGTTCACCCGGGAGAGTGAGTCGTAATCCTAACTGAAAGACACTCGGCGGAAAAGAAGACGGAAGAAGGAACGCCCGAAGTGGCCGTAATGAAATAGATCGAGATAAATATGGAAAGGAGAGCTTAAAGTAAATGGTGATCTCGGCCGCGGATTCCGTCTCAATATGCTTGAAAGTGTCTCTCGCTGACGTGGCGCCTTCGAAATTAAACATCCATGACGATCAATGACGACGCAAAATTGACAGATTTTTGCTACTTCGGAGAATAGCGATAAAAAGGCTGTCAAGATGCGTTAAGGGGTTATATACAGTTAGGAGCCCGAAAAAAAGCGATTTTTTAAGAATTTACCCTGGAAAGGCATTTTAATTTAAAAACACAAAATTTTACACACTTATTGCAGTCACTTTTAAGTATAATCTCAAATTTTTGTGTTTAAAACTAATGATTTTTAAGGCCGCTATAGCCGACGTCCGGGAGCATCTTTAAAAAAAAAAGGTGTTTTGCGGTGATCACTCTATCTCTGGACTGAATCATCTGAAATCAAAAAACCAAAAAGATTTCGTTAATATAATATATTATCTAGTATTTAATCGAAGGAATAAGCAAAATATTAATTTTAACAAAAAATGGCGGCTTTTTAAACAAAAAATTTCGAAGCAAAAATCGAAATTTTTTTGTTTAAGAAGCCGCCATTTTTGTTAAAATTAATATTTTGCTTATTCCTTCGATTAAATACTAGATAATATATTATATTAACGAAATCTTTTTGGTTTTTTGATTTCAGATGATTCAGTCCAGAGATAGAGTGATCACCGCAAAACACCTTTTTTTTTAGAGATGCTCCCGGACGTCGGCTATAGCGGCCTTAAAAATCATTAGTTTTTAAACACAAAAAATTTGAGATTATACTTAAAAGTAACTACAATAAGTGTGTAAAATTTTGTGTTTTTAAATTAAAATGCCTTTCCAGGATAAATTCTTTAAAAAATCGCTTTTCTTCGGGCTCCTAACTGTATATAACCCGTTAAGAAGGGCCCAAGTCAGTTTTCGTGGCAACAGAGAACAAAGAGACAAATACAAGAAATATTAAAATATAATAAGAATATAAAGAAATGTTTACTTTATTATAATCTTCGTCGGATGTGCTAATTTCGAGTTTAAATGAAACACGAGCGCTTTTAAATAAACGAACGCCTCTTGTCGACGTCCGAGGCGTTTAGGCTAACCGCAAAAGCGGCTAATATGACCGATGTATGTATGAGGCCGCGGCATGTAAGGGGCAGGGGTGCATAAATATGTGCTTATGCGTCCACCGCGCGCATAAGGTGCCGATGAGGGGATTTGTAAATGATCTTAGCGCTCGCGCGTCAATCACTTTACGCCGTTCCGAGCACGCACGAGCACGCTCGCGTACAGAAAACTGGAAGGTTTTCGACTTTCAACGAGGTTTTTGTTAACCGATCAGGCTGTAACTCAATTTTCCTACTTGTTCCGCGAATACTTTCGTTTTGAGTTAAAAAGCAAACTTACGCGAATATATTTTCTTGAGAAATTTTTAGCTGCAGAGAGAAGAATCTCCGTGCGCTGTAAACAAATTTCTCGCAAACGTACGATATTTTAGAAAACCAACAAGAAACGTTTTTAACATAACAATCTAATTGCAGTACTATGAAGTTTAATTCCAGCTTTCTAAAAATAAGGTTGTTGTTATTTTTCACCGATTAATATTTATTGCAGAGACGTCTGTTTATACTCTCTACTTGTTGGTGAGATATTTTGATCGAGAAAAAAAAGAGGATCGCTAAACGTGACGCAATGCAGGGATCTAGGAGGATCTCTTACGAGCAAAAGTATATCCTTCCGATGATATATGTATAGCGGGGGCACGTTACGCGGTAAGGTAAAGTTCTCTCAAGACGCCGGAAAGCGCGCGCAAAAAGAATCTTTCGGAAGGACGTTGCGGCTGTGCGGTGAGAAGGGGCGAAATTACGTCAAAAGTCTCGAGAATTTATCGGAGCACTTTTTAAACTCCGCCTTCGCGCGATTAGCATATTATTTCTATGGAAGCCGAGAGCGAACAGAAAGCCGCGAGAGAGAGAGAGAGAGAGAGAGAGAGAGAGTAACGCGCTCGCGACTCTTCGCTATATCGGTCCTAGAAAGGGGTGGGTTGTGGGGAGCATATCAAATATGTTGATAAATGATCCCCTTTGAGCGATGAATAGGCGGCGTCGGGTTCGTACGTATCCTTTTTCGTCGGCGGCGGCCAACATTTGAATGTCAGAAGGAAACGCCGCAACGCGCCCGTTCGCATTGGCGTTTCCTCGATATCTCTCTTACCCCGCCGAGAACTATCCGCATACAAGCAAACGTCGCCGTAGATCCCCGTCTCATCGCGAGAACGCTCGGGCGGAACGAAACGCGAGAAATTACGCAAATAGAGATATTCGCGATGCGAAACCTGGTCGAATTTATTACGGATCGGAGAAAAAATCGCCCCTCTGTTAACTGCATATTTGTGCATACTTCATGAAATATCATATCTAATGGGCTTCGAAGCGAATGGTAACGCAAGAAAGAATTTTCCGAGGTAAAATCTAAAAATAGAACCGTGTCTTCTCGAGATAAGAGAGACAACACTGAACTCCTTTGATCCTAGATCTTTACGGAACCCCAGAAAAGACAGGAAGCCCGTTTTACATTCGGCACGTTGATGCAAAAACAGCCGTATTTCCGTCTCGCCAATCAGTTCTGACCGCTCGCCCTTTGATAATCTACATACGATTGGCCGATGAACACAAAAGATAGCGACAATTCCGAATTTTTGGCACGGAATATATATTTAAACGTAAAATATCGTGTATCAATGCGTCATGCTCTGCGAAATTAAACGCATATTTCAATAATCATAGCCGTTAACAGATTTCGCGCTGTATTCGAGTTCCCGCGTGTCGGTAAATACGGAGAGATTAATACGCTCAGAATTAATTAACATAATAAAAGGAATATTGCGGAAATGCGATGAAAATAATGTTAAATGCGCAAGCAAGGCTGTGACAAGATTCGACGCGAAATTAATTCGAATTACATTTAAAAAGTGGTACGTATTTGCGTTGCACGCGGTTGTGTAATTTTACTAATATTAATTTCTTACCTGCACATATATGTTATGTATAATGTCATATGTCAAAATATATGCAAAAATTATATTAATATAGAGAATATATAGCATGTCACTAGAGAATATATAAAATGTCTATACAAAGAATACATAGAATTATATGTATAGAATATACAGAAGTGACATTCTGTCACAGCATCATATTTTAATAAGCGTTTTGTATATATAAGTAACCAATTTAGATTCCTTCTTTCTCAGGTCGAAAAAGTAAAAAAATGTCATTATTTATCACAATTTTGTTAAGTCAGCATTAATAAATCTGTTAAAATAAAATATTTATCAGAAAATAATATGGAGAATATAATTTTATTATCTATTTTTCTTCAAGTTTAATTCTTCAGAAGTTATTTATTTTCGATCGTTAATTACCCGGAAACAATGGATGCCTCGACATTTTCTTTAAAGAAAATAAATTCTAAATTAGCCAAAGACTTTGTCATTAAAAAAATGTTTCGGGAAATGGGAAGGCCGTCGAGCGGTATTATGCGAGAGATGACTCGGTGGTAATGATAACACAGTATATTTCGTTAGAATACAAGAGCTAGCCGGACAGAACGTATCGTGAACACGGACTTGGACAGACTGACCACAGACTCGAAGAAGAAACATTAGTTGGACATTAGATAGATAGACAACTCTATGGGATAATGGTTCTCCAGATGTCGCGCTGGGAATCGCCACCAATCCGGATTCAGCTCGAACACCTCCCCCTCGATGAGCACACGACGTCTGTGAAATTGTTAGACGGGCTTTAGATTTAAGAGATCAAGACATCTCTCGTGTGTTCAACCTTGGAAGTCCCTTGGTAAGAATGTCTGCGGCCATTAGCTCAGTAGGTGCATATTCTATCTTCAAGATTCCGCTCTCCATCACCTCGCGTACATAATGATGGCGAACATCAATATGCTTGGTTCTTGCGTGGAAGACAGGATTTTCCGCCAGTTTCCGGGCTCCGTTGTTGTCGTTAAAGATCGTCATTTTGGTTGGTAACTCAAAGCCGAGGTCGCTAATAAATCTTTGAAGATAGACAGCCTCCTTCACGGCGTCTGATTACAGCCATGTATTCGGCTTCAGTAGACGAAAGTGCAGTGGTCCTCTGCTTCTTGGACTCCCAGGATATGAGACATCCGTTCAATACAAAAGCATAACCCGTATAGGATCGTCGGTCGTCTAGACAATTCGCCCAATCCGCATCAGCATAGCCAGTGAGTTGTTTGGTAGATCTCCTGAATGACAGTCCAAGATTCGATGTTCCTTTGAGGTATCGCAAGACACGCTTGGCTGCCTTCCAGTGGGTTTCGTCGTAACAATTGTTGAAACTGCCCCAGGTGACTCACTGCGTATGAAATATCGGGCCTGGTGCACATGGCTAAGTATGTCAGCCTCCCGACCAGCTCCCGAAAAGGCAGTTCCTCCTCTTGCATACTGGAATCGTCTTCGCTCTTTCTTAATTTCTGGCTGCAATCCAGCGGAGTAGCCACAGGCTTCGAGTCCTTCATTCCGAATCGGTCCAGAGTATCTTTGATATACCCCTTTTGACTCAATGTCATTCCATCCTTGTTTTGAGTAAACTCGATGCCGAGACAATATTTTACTTCGCCGAGATCCTTGATCTGAAAACTTTTAGAAAGATGTTCAGTTAGTTTAGTGATTTCCGATAGGTCGCGGGATGCCACCAGGATGTCGTCCACGTAGACTGTGACGATAAGAATATTTTCGCCTTTTCCCTTGAAGAATACGCACGGATCAGCTGTAGATTGCTTAAGTCCAAACTTCTTAAGCTCACGTCTCAGTCTCACGTGCCAGCGGCGTCCAGCTTGGCGAAGTCCGTAAAGAGCTTTTCTTAATAGACAAACCTTGTCTCCGCTCCTCAATTCCCGAAGCATGCTTGCTGCTTTATCGGCAATCTTCCCCTTCTTCTCGGAGATGACAATTTCTTCTAAAACTCGTTCCGTGTATTTGGGAATCTCCATGTAGATTAGTTTCCTCGAGCTCGCCGTTTAAGTATGCGGTTGTGACATCTAGGTGATGAATCTTCATGTCATGTTGTGCCGCTAGGGCCGTTGCCACGCGTATTGAACTGAGACGAGCCACTGGTGCGAAGGTCTCGTTGAAGTCCACGCCAGGACGTTGAGAGAATCCACGCGCAACGATGCGCGCCTTTCTCCGTTCCAATGTACCATCTAGATTCATCTTGTTTCGTAGCACATATCGGCTACCGATAATCTCGCATCCTTCCGGGCGATCCACCAGCTCCCACGTATCGTTATTAAGATGGATTTCATTTCTGTGGCCATAGCGTGAATCCATTCTTCCGCATCAGGTCCTCTCAGGGATTCATTAACAGGTACTTCGGCAAGAAAAGCGAATCCGGCTTGTTCGGTTGTATCATTCGCGACTTGAAACAATTTTCTAGGTCTTCCCCTCCGTCCTGTCATAACTTTTCGAGGTCTTCCTGGTCCTCTCTTCGGTGTGGCCAGCGGTTCGTCGACATGATCCTCGTCTTCATCTTCGATGACGTGATCTTCTCTGTCGTCGTCTTGATTCTTGACGCTATCGTTGAAAATCGGAAATTCAACTTCGTTCGGTTTCTCTGCGACATCCTCTTCTTTTGGTTCAGGCTCCTTTTGCGTCTGGCGTAACGCTTCCGGCATGGCAATGAATTCCACATCTCTCGAAATGTCTATCTTGCGTTCGTCCGGGATCCACACCCTGTAGGCCTTAGAATTTTCGGCATATCCAAGAAAGATTCCTCTCTTAGAAACGTGACTGGAATTTTTCCTTGTTCGGCTCTCTATTCAGTGTGTATACAGGACAACCGAATTCTTGAAAATGTCCGACGTTCGGCGCATTTCCCGTCCAGTTTTCGTAAGGAGTCTTGCCGCCAAGGCTACTGGTCGGACAGCGATTGCGTATATAATTTGCCGTATTGATAGCCTCTCCCCAGAAAGACGGAGGTAGATTAGATTGGATCATGAGGCATCTAGCCATCTCCACGAGAGTCCGATTCTTCCTCTCTGCAATCCCGTTCTGTTCCGGAGTATGCGTGACCGTCAACCTGCGCTCGATCCCGTTTATCTTCAGAAAGTCGTTGAATTCTCGATTGACGAACTCTTTGCCGTTGTCTGTTTGCAGACACTTTATCTTGCGTCCGGTGTGGTTTTCGACGAGTGCCTTGAAATGTTTGAATTCATTAAACACCTCGCTCTTACTCTTGATCATTCGCACCATACACCATCGTGAGTAGTCGTCGATAAAAGTTACGAAATACCTCGATTTCCCGATTGATTCGACTCTCATAGGTCCGCATACGTCCGAATGGACTAACTCCAAGAGCTCTGTTTGCCTCTCCGACTTCTTCGGGAAAGGAGCCCTTGTCATCTTCCCGCGGATGCAAATTTCGCACTTGAGATTGCGCTCGGGATCAACGATATTCATTCCGCACACGGTTCCGTCACGATCACACGTCGAGAGATCTCTTGGGTTGAGATGACCCATCCTACGATGCCATATCTCCATAGATGCTTTAGTCGGCTTTCTGTCGAGGTTAGTTACGGCTGCGGCCCTACATTCGTGTCTGTTTTCATGCACGTAGTATAATCCGTTACTGCGAGTCGCTTCAAGTTTTGTAACACCGTCTCGGTCGATAACGCTTGCCGATTTTCCGTCGAAAATAATCTTGAAGCCTCTGTCAGTTATCTTACTTACCGACAGTAAATTTGTGCGTAAGTCAGGCACGTGTAGAGTATCTTCCAGACGTAATCGCTTAGATCTTCCTTTGACTTCCGTGCTGAGATGTACAGTCCCTTTTCCGGTAATCGTGGTCGATGAATTATTAGCGAGGTTTAGTTTATCGACTGCAATCTTCTCGAGATTCGCGAATTTACTCGGATCGCTACATAGATGAGCGGTACAGCCGCTATCCAAACACCACCTCTTCGCGTATGTCGTTACCCTTGCCTGAAGCGCTTCCTGTGCATCCGGATCCTGATCATCGATTGTCGGCACGCATGCGAACACGCACACATCGTCGGCGTCGGCCATTTTCGCCTTTTCAGGACTTTTCGAGGACGCTTGACTATCTTCCGCGCGCGAGTTACATTCGGATGCTTTGTGCCCGACCTTTCCACAGCGATGGCACTTGTACTTGAAAGGTTTCTTCTCGGATGCAGTGTTGCCTTTCCTCTCCTTCGGATTCCTGTTGCGTTTCTCGAAGCGCTTGGCGATCATGGCGCCTTGACCCGTAACGCGCGTGTCATTCTTTCGTGCATCGGTGTTCTTCCACGATTTTTACTCGTAGTACTTCCGGCGTCGGTAACTCGTCGCGTGACTCTATCGCGCACCGAAAATTTTCGAAACACTGCGGAAGGCTATACAAAAGCATCACAGTCAATAAGTCCGGATTTATGTCCACTTCCATGTCACTGAGTTTGTCCACTGTATCGAAAAACTTACGTAAATATTCGCGCACGTCTTCATCGTCTTCCATTCGCTGCAGCGTTAACTGTTTCAACAGGGTGGCCTTTCTCGCGGGGCCTCTTGATTGATAAATCGATGAGAGTTTGTTCCACACTTCTCTCGCCGTATTACAGCCCTTCACCTGTTTTCAATTCAGTCGGGCTTATCGAGAGAATTATGTCTGATTTAGCCTTTTGGTCTGCTGTCTCCCATCTCTTTACTTCCGCTGCAGAAGCTGCGTTTCCTGCGATGAGTTCGGGTTTTACGTCATCTCCGTTCACGTAATTCCATGCGTCGTTTTTTACGAGAAGAGCTTCCATCTGGATCTTCCACGTGTCGAAGTTTTCTTTATTCAGAAGTTCGATCCTTACAGACGACGACGCCATGTTTTCTTCCTCGTGTATCGATCACGTATCACTCGCGATAATTTATATACTTTCAACGGCTATACGCCTGGGCCCATAACCTGTTTCGGGAAATGGGAAGGCCGTCGAGCGGTATTATGCGAGAGATGACTCGGTGGTAATGATAACACAGTATATTTCGTTAGAATACAAGAGCTAGCCGGACAGAACGTATCGTGAACACGGACTTGGACAGACTGACCACAGACTCGAAGAAGAACATTAGTTGGACATTAGATAGATAGACAACTCTATGGGATAATGGTTCTCCAGATGTCGCGCTGGGAATCGCCACCAATCCGGATTCAGCTCGAACATTCTGAGCATACTGAAGCATTTTCTAAAAAGTTCCCGACACTAGCAATGCTGTATGATTGTTTAAAAAATTAATATCGCTCGAAAACCGAGTATTTAAAGAGAAAGGGTGATATGCTGTACGAAATGTCGCAGTTCCGGTTTATCTAAAATATTTTTCGAATAGTTCTGAACATACTGAAACATTTTCTAAAGAGTTCCCGACATTAGCAATGTTGCATGATTGTTTAAAAAATTAATATCGCTCGAAAACCGAGTATTTAGAGAGAAAAAGTGATATGCTGTACGAAATGTCGCAGTTCCGGTTTATCTAAAATATTTTTCGAATAGTTCTGAACATACTCAAACATTTTCTAAAGAGTTCCCGACACTAGCAATGCTGTATGATTGTTTAAAAAATTAATATCGCTCGAAAACCGAGTATTTAGAGAGAAAGGGTGATATGCTGTACGAAATGTCGCAGTTCCGGTTTATCTAAAGTATTTTTCGAATAGTTCTGAGCATACTGAAGCATTTTCTAAACAGTTCCCGACACTAGTAATGTTGCATGATTGTTTAAAAAATTAATATCGCTCGAAAACCGAGTATTTAGAGAGAAAGGGTGATATGCTGTACGAAATGACGCAATTCCGGTTTATCTAAAATTTTTTTCGAATAGTTCTGAACATACTGAAACATTTTCTAAAGAGTTCCCGACACTAGCAATGTTGCATGATTGTTTAAAAAATTAATACCGCTCGAAAACCGAGTATTTAGAAAGAAAGGGTGATATGCTGTACGAAATGTCGCAGTTCCGGTTTATCTAAAATATTTTTCGAATAGTTCTGAACATACTGAAACATTTTCTAAAGAGTTCCCGACACTAGCAATGTTGTATGATTTTAAATAAATTAATACGCCCGAGAGCCGAGTATTTAGAGATAATATGGTGATATGCTGTACGAATGACGCAATTCCGGTTTATCTAAAATTTTTTCGAATAGTTCTGAACATACTGAAACATTTTCTACAGCATATCACCCTATTCTCTCTAAATACTCGCTTTTCGGGCGGTATTAATTTATTAAAAAATCATACAACATTGCTAGTGTCAGGAACTCTTTAGAAAATGCTTCAGTATGTTCAGAACTGTTCGAAAAATATTTTAGATAAACCGGAACTGCGACCTTTCGTACAACATATCACTCTTTTCTCTCTAATTACTCGGTTTTCGGGAGGTATTAATTTTTTAAACAATCATACAACATTGCTAGTGTCGGGAACTCTTTAGAAAATGCTTCAGTATGTTCAGAACTATTCCAAAAATATTTTAGATAAACGGGAACTGCGACATTTCGTACAGCATATCACCCTATTCTCTCTAAATACTCGGCTCTCGGGCGGTATTAATTTATTAAAAAATCATACAACATTGCTAGTGTCGGGAATTCTTTAGAAAATGTTTCAGTATGTTCAGAACTATTCGAAAAATATTTTAGATAAACCGGAACTGCGACATTTTGTACAGCATATCACCCTATTCTCTCTAAATATTCGATTTTTGAGCGGTGTTAATATTTAAACAATCATACAACATTGCTAGTGTCGGGAACTCTTTAAAAAATGCTTCGGTATGCTAAGAATTATTCGAAAAATATTTTAGATAAACCGGAACTGCGACCTTTCGTACAGTATATCACTCTTTTCTCTCTAATTACTCGGTTTTCGGAAGGTATTAATTTTTTAAATAATCATACAACATTGCTAGTGTTGGGAACTCTTTAGAAAATGCTTCGGCATGCTAAGAACTATTCGAAAAGTGTTTTAGATAAACCGGCACTGCGACCTTTCGTCGGCATCTCGTTCTATGCTACGGAAATTTTTTCAATGGACTTTTTATGGCAAAATCACCAGAACTATCGTTAAAAAGTATCAGGAAATATAGAACTCGACTGCATGCGACGAGAACTCTCTTTTATTTTTGATCTGCTGGAAAATGATCTGCTACGGAAAACTAGCAGATAATTTTTTCAATCGACTGTTTTTTGGGTAAAATCACCAGAACTATTACTAAAAAGTATCAAGAACTATAGAACTCGACTGCATGCGACAAGAACTCTCTTTTATTTTTGATCTGCTGGAAAATGATATGCTAACTTCACAGACATCGTCTTCATGAAAAAAAAGTACAGGATGCAATATCTAGATCGATGACTGTCCAACCATATATAATAGCTATTGGTCCAACATTGAAGGAGATCGTCAATTATTGTGTTATTGTCGATAAGGTTTGTTACGAATTCAATTCACCTCTAAAAGCGCAGCAGGTTCTATTTCAAATTTTCCACGTCTTTCATGCTGAGTATCCACTAGAGTGCAGACACATTATGTATGTATTACAGAAAGTTTTATTATTTTATTTAGAATTGACACGATATATGATAATTGTAGCAGTGACGTCCTACGAATTATAACTTTATTAAAAAAGTCTGCTGCAAGTAACAAACAACACAATTAAAATTATTGATTACTTTTCGTAGATTAGTATCCGATGTGTCATTGTCACGGTTTATTAATATTTTATTAATTTTTTCTTATAAAATTTACGTATTACTGTTATATGTAGTAAGTTTAACATTATTTTTTGTTTTAATTTTAAGTATTATTTATTTTTCGTAAAAATAAGTGCGTTCTATACTTATTTTTTATTAATGATCATTTAAACACAGAACAAGCGAGATTGATTTATGTAAAGTAAACAACTTGACTTCTTGAATTTTGGAAACTATGTCGTACTGTTGTGCAAGATGCCATTACACTGATAAATCTATCAAAGGTTTATTAATGCACATAAAATTAAAGCATTATGGTACTTTTCATAGTTTTCATGATACCGTGTTTTGTAAGCAAGATGGATGTATCAGAATTTTTAGCGATATATATACATTTAAAAAACATTTAAATGCTAAACACTCAACTGTTGTACAATTATCGCCTAAAAAAGTAAATGTTCATGACACGTTTAAAGTAGATGTAAATGACAGTACTGTCGAAAAATTACATAACAATTTTTCACCAGCAGCGGTAGGTCTATGTACACTTGGAATAGATGAATTTAAAAGTGCCTTAACTAAATCTGCATCAGAATTTGTGGCTAAGTTGTATTGTAATCCTAATATTTCAAAGGCAGCGATACAAGATATAATACAAAACACAAAAGAATTATTTAATTCTGATTTTCTAGATATTTTGAAACCAGTACACGTTAGTAGTAATAACAATTCATATGATAATAATGATTTTAACAACATGATTGAAGCTCTTTCAAATCCTTTTAAAAATTTGGAAACGGAATAATAAAGAGAAAAAAACTTAGAAAAGACAGGTTTCCTTATTCGACCTACTAAATTCCTAATAGGCGCAGAAGAATGTCCTAAGAAAACTCACAATACCATGACAGTAGGACTTCCGTTTCCGAAACTGGTGAGAGTGACAGGTGTGCCCTTATGAAAAAGTACACTCAACTTCGATGGTTAACACCCAAAGTTAAGTGTTAACACTAAACTTACGCGAGTTGACACTCAAATTTGGGCGTAAGTTTAGTGTTTGCCATCAAAGTTAAGTGTCAACTCTTAAATTTAGGTGTAGATTGAGTGTTGACCATTAAGGTTTAGGTAAGTTGTGGGTTTAATCCTGAATGATGAGTGTATATTAGGAGTTTATTCTCAACGATAAGTATAGGTTGACGATTAAGCTTAATGTTTAGTGTAGGTTGGAGATTGATCCTCATCGTTGGATGTTGGTTTGGTGTTAACAGGGTGTTAACCTTTAATGTTCTATGTCGATTTAATCAGTGTCGCCATGATCCCTTTATCGTTGGGTGTCGTTTAAATGTTATTGTGTTAATCTTCGTTAAGTGTCAATTGACGGCCCTTATTATTATTATTAATCGAGTATTGATAATATAGTACTATAATTTACTTCGTGAACATATATGCACACACATACATAAAGAATAGATTTTTTTTTAGATTTATGTTTCTTTAAATTTCATTCTTAATTATTTTTCAATTCATTAAATAAATTCTTTATTTTGTCAAATAGTGTCTTTAGGCGTTCTTATGCATGCTGTTAACGTTATTATATTAATATTATATTATGTTAAATATACGAATTTTATATTAATAATTATTGTACATTAATTGTAATTTCATTATTATTTTTAATATTTACCAGTTATTATCAATACACGATTTTTGAACGCTATAAATATATGTTATATAGGAGTATAAGCAACAAGGAAGCGTCAGAATCAAAGGATCGCCACTAGTCCGTTCGATCATCGATGTCAAGCGATGTTAGGTGCGGTACTGACTCGGATGGATGACCGCGCTGTACCCTTACGGAAAAATACAATCAACTGTTGGTGAATATCAATCAATCTGGTTTATTTGTTTCCTTTCGGATTACAAAGGCGTTTTTTTAGGGACGTTTTCCAACCCTGTACATTTCCTTTCTGTTCGATCCACCTGGCCATTTTGCGACCTTACATGCTTAACCCTAACCTCTCTCCTCTATTGGCCTTTTTATTCCCTTCTCCGACTTCCTTCTTTCGTTCCTTCCAGCAACTTTCTTCCTCGCTTTTTGTTCGCTCTGCTGTTTCTTGTGTACTTCCTTCCCTCCTTTCTCCTCCTTTTTTTTCTCCAACTTCTTTCCTTTTCTTTTGAACAGCGCTCTTTTCTAAAAATTAAAACAGATTCATATAAGCATAGACTCTTACTTTCTTACTTTCCTCCCATTTCTTTTCTCAGGTGTTCTTCCGTTTCTTCCATTCTTCTTCAATTGAAGTAGCTCTCCTTTATTTCCTCCAACTTCATACCCTTTTCTATCTTTCTTCCTCTTCGTCCCATTCTATTTCTCTACCATCGATCCATATCCTCCTATTCGTCAGCACCACCGCTGTTCCGTTCATCCTTTCCGCCTTTGCTTTTTCTACCATCTTGTGCCTGTATGCTCTCTCTTCTTGTGTTAGCTCCTCGTCCACTCCTATTTCCCATTTTCTCCAAATTACTTGTCTCTTTTCTATTATTTCCTCTTTATCTTCTTCATCCTCAAGCTCCATGAAAATTATTGTTCTTTTATCTACTCCTGTTCCTTCTGACATCCTTCTTATTGGTACCATCTTCCCTGTTACGCTCTCCATTATTGACTCTATTAGCTCTTTCCTGTCTTTTAGCTCTTCCCCTGTCCCTCTTTTCCATATTAGAGTTCTTTTCTTCCTATCTGCTTTTTCTCTTCTCTCTCTTTCTTCTTTTTGCGCCTTCTCTCTTTCCTTCCCTTCTCTTCTTCTTCTTACTTCTTCTTCTCTTTCTTCAGCCACATTTCTTGTTTTGTTCTTTCCTGTCTCGTAATTTTCTTCCCTGCCATATTCTTTCTTCCCTCTTTCTATCTCATCGTTCTTTTTTCCTCTTCTGTTTCCTCTCTCTTCTTCACTCGCTACCTCGTCCCACCAGTCTCTTCCCCACTTACATTCACTCCATCCCTCTTCGCTACTCTCCGCCTTCTCTTCCTCTACTCTCTCTTTCCTCCTCAGTTTCTTGCTGCCTTCCTTTGCATCTGCTACTTCTCCCTCTCTTTGGCTTTGTTTGGCATGTTCCTTTTCCTTCCTTTCTTCCTCCTCCTCCTGTTCCTCATCTTCTTCGCTTTGCGCTTGCTGTTTCTCTATTTTCTCCAACCTTGCTCTGATCTCTCTCATTCCCTTCCTGAATTCCTCTCTTTCTATCCTTATTTCCTCCTTTAGCTCTTGACCTGTCTTTCTTATCTCTTTCAGGATTTCCTTTCTCCATTCTTTCTCTTCCATTATTTCCGTCCTCTGCATCCTCTCTTTTCCTGTTGCTATATTAAGGAGAATCATATATTATTTTACGTTTATTTTATCTATCTTTTCCTCCCTTCTTTCCCTCTCTTTTCATCTCTGCTGTCTCTGTGCTAATCTTGTTACATTACTTACTTTCCTCTGCTTGAGCCTCTACGTTTCTTCTCCTTCTCATTTCTTGCCTTTCGGCCGCCGCTCACCTTACCGCTCTTAACCTTCTTCAGACTTCTCCTTTTCTGCTCTGCGTTACGCACTTTCGGTTTCCATGTATGCCAACTGCTTCTTATACCTCGCTTTTGTCTTGTGCTGCGCCCTCTGCACTCTCCTCTTGCCGCTCCCTCATTGGCCGTTCGGTTTCATGCTGCCACCTACCCTTCGCCTCCTCTAATCCGGTTTCCGGCCAATGGCGATCTTCATGCCCTCTGCCGATGTCTGCTCTGTGCTTCGCCTCAACGTCGTGCGGTGGTGCCAACCCACTCTTTTGGAGAGGTTGGCACCCCACACCGTTTCGGTTTTAGCTATGGCTCACTGCTCGCTTCTGCTGCCGCCTACTTTACGCCTCTTCTTATCCGGTTTCCAGTTCATTGCCCTCAGCTGCTGCTTGTTTTGTGCTTCGCCTCGACGTCGAGCAGTGGTGCCAACCCACTCTTTCGGAGGGGCCGGCACCCCGCACCGTCTCGGTTTTAGCTCCGCTCCTGCTCTTGCTGTTTCCGGCTCCTTCTCTGGCGTCCTTCCCTCTCCCTCGGCTTCTCTCTTGGCCTCTCTCTAACCTCACTTTCTCTCTGCTGCTTCCTTTCCACATTACTTCGTTTTCCTTGCGTCTTTAGTTCTTCCTCCATGCTCACTTATTCCTTTGATCCTCCTTTGTATTCCTTCCTTCTTTCCATGCCTCGTTCTACCTTTGCTCCATTTTCCTTTCAACTTCTTTGCTCCATTTCACGGGAGCGTCCACTTGCCTTCCTTACCTAACCGGAAGTCCCAATCAACTGTTGGTGTTTAACCGTTAAAAAGCACCAAAGAAAAACCCTTAAAGTTGGGTGTGATTTTTGGATCACCAATTGAAGAACCTTCAAATGATGGTTAACCTTCAATTGGCGGTCTGAAATCACACCCAACTTTAAGGGTTTTTCTTTGGTGTTTTTTTAACGGTTAACACCAAAAGTTGAGTGTATTTTTCCATAAGGGTATGCGTGAGAGTAGCCAAAACGGAATAGAAAGGAGGTCCAGAGGAGGTTTGAGAAGGCGAGAGTGATTGAGCGAGGGAGAATGGAGGTGAGAGAGCGAGGAGGTGAGAAGGGAGAAAAGAGGAGGGTAGGTAAAAAGGGATAAAGGGAGGAAAAGTGGCAAGGCATAGGTGACGGGTACGGCACGAACGGTAGCAGGAGTAGAGGGGCGACACGCCGGGAGAGCCGAGACGCGTGCGGCAGCGCAAGGCAGGGCATAGAGTATAGTATAGATAGAGGGAGAAGTGAGTCGTAGAGCAGGTGGAGATGAGCGGAGAGAAAGAAAGCGGGATGGAGGGAAAGATAGGGATGGTAGATAGTGTAAAGAGAGTAACGGAAAGAGGTAGAAGTGGAAGTTTAGATGATATATGGAAAAGGAAGAGGGTGGATTTAGATAAGAGCGCGGGGGAAGACATATTCAAGAGAAGCAATAAGACGGCAAGATCTCCTAAATCGTAATCGGAGATAAGTGAGAAGGAGCTGTGGGAGATAATCAGTGAGATGAGAGAGGACTTTAGGAACATGAGGGAAGAGCTGAGGGAGGGCTTTAAGGAGCAGGGAAGGAGGATGAGAGATGAGATAGAGGAACTGAGAAAGGAATTCAGGAATCAGGAGAAGAGATGGAGAGAGGAGAGGGAAGAGATAAAAAAGGAGAAGGAGAAAGTGGAGGAAAGGTTAAAAAGGTTGGAGGAGAAAATGGAAGGGAGAAAGGAGGAGAAAAAGAGGGAGGTAAGAAAAGGAAGGGTGGAGCTGGAGGAGAAAATGAGAGAGGTGGAGAGAAGGTTGGAAAGGAAGGAGAAGGGGGGAAAGAAGAAGAAATATAGTAATAAGGGGGTTGGAAGTAAGAGAAGGTGGGAGGAGGGAAGAGGCAGAAAAGTTGTTGGAAGGAATAGGGGCTAAAGTGAAGGCAATGAAGGTGAAGAGAATAGGGGGGGATGCAGAAAAAGGAAGGGAAATGGTTTTGATAAAACTGGAAAACGAGGAACAAAAATGAGAGGTGATGGAGAAAAAGAAGAATTTGCAGGGTAGAAAGGAGAGAATTACGGAAGATCAGACATGAGAGGAGAGAAGAGTGAGCTGGAAACTGAGAGATAGCGAGAAGAGAGGAAAGAGAGGGAAGGAGGGCGTGGATTAAGACAGGAAGAATAAGATTGGAAAATATATGGTGGAGATGGGATATGGAAGAGGGAGTATTAAAGGACGAAAAGGGAAATATAAGAAAGGAGAGTGGGGGAGAGAAGGAGGAGATGAAGGGTGATGTTGGAGGGGGGTGAAAAGGAGATGCGGAGGAAGAGGAGGGGAGGAGGATGTAGAGAAGGAGACAAAGAGTAGCAGGACAGAAGTCAAAAGAGACGAAGACGGGGGGAGTAGGACGGACTGGAGGATAGTATTTTGGAACGTAGCAGGATTGGAAAATAAGGATAAGGAATTCTGGGAGGGGCTAAAGAAGGAAGATATAATAATCTTGACGGAGACGTGGATAGGTGAAAAGGGTTGGGAAAGAGTGAGAGGAAGATTGCCAAAAGGATATGAATGGGGAGTGCAATGGGCGAAGAGGAAGAACAAAAAAGGGAGAGCGATGGGGGGGATGGTAATGGGAATGAGGAAAGGGTTAAAGGAGAAGGGAACAGAAATGAAAACAGGTAGGGAGGGGCTGATAGTAGGGAAGGTAAGGATAGGGGGGGGGGGGGAGATGGAGAATAGTAAGTGTGTATGCAAAGAAGGAGGAAATGGAGGAGACCATACAGGAGTTGGGACAAATAATGGATGGAAAGGAGGAAGGAAGGTATAATTTTAATTGGGGGAGATTTTAACGCGAGGACAGGAAGAGAAGGAGGGAGTGTAGAAGAGGAGGAGGGCATTGGAGGTGAGATAGTGGGGGGAAGAAAATCGAAAGATAAGAAGATGGATAGAGAGGGGAGGCTGCTGGTAAACAACGTAGAGGAAAGGGGATGGGAAATTTTCAATGGGAACATGAGTGGAGACGAGGAGGGGGAATATACTTTCACAGGAGGTAGAGGAGCTACGGTGATTGACTACGTAATAGGAGAAGGAGAAGTAAGAGAGAGGATGGTGAGCATGACGGTGGGGGACAGAGTGGATTCGGATCATCATCTTTTGGAAGTGGTACTAAGAAGGGGAAGTGTTGAGAAAGGAAGAGGGAGAGGGTGGAAGAAAAGAAGAAGGGGGGTGTGGAATGAAGAAGGAGTAAAGGTGTTCACGGAAAAAATAGGGGAAGTTGAGGTAGAGGAATGTGTGGAAGAGTTAAATAAGGATTGGGAAAAAATGGAAACAAGAATAGCAGAGGCGATAAAAGGGGTAGAAGAGAAGTTGAAGGGAAGCAGGAAGGAGAAGGTGGGGTGCTGGGATGAGGACTGCGGAGAAGCGAAGAAAGATGCAAGAAGAAAACTGAGAGAATGGAGGAAGGAAAGAGGAGAAGGAAATGAATACAAGGAAAAAAAGAAGGAGTTTAGCGAGCTATGTAAGAGGAAGAAGGAAGAAGAGAACTTGAGGTGGGAGAGAAAAGCGGAGGAAAGCAAGGAGGGAATCGGAGGTATGGGATATAGTAAATAGAGAGAGAAGAAAAAGGAGAGAAATTGAGGAAGGGATAGAGGAGGAAGAGTGGAAAGAGCACTTCATGAGGTTGTTAGGAGGAGTGGAGGACAGGGTGATGGTGGGGAAGGAAGAAGGGAGGGAGGAAAAAGAAGGAGAGGAAGAGGAGGAAATAAGCTTAGAAGAAATGAGGAGAGTAATGAAGAAGTTAAAGGATGGGAAGGCAATGGGATTGGATGGGATACCAAGTGAGGTATGGAAGCGCGGGGGTAAGGAGTTAGAGAATTGGACTTGGAGGTTCATAAACAGGATTTGGAAGGGAGGAGGATGGCCGGAGAAATGGAAGGAGGGAATAATCGCGCCAATCTTAAAGAAAGGGGAGGGTAAAAGGGCGGAGGAGTACAGAGGGATGACAATAATGCCGTCGCTGTACAAGGTGTATATGGCAATCCTATCGGAGAGGCTAAGAGAGGAGCTGGAGTGGAAGAAAATAGTACCACAAAATCAGACAGGGTTTAGAAGGGGAGTGGGAACAATAGACAACATATATGTACTGAACTATTTGGTGAACAGAAGGTTGGAGAAGAAAGAGGGGAAACTGATAGCATGTTTTGTGGATCTCAAGGCGGCATTTGACTCGGTAGATAGAGGTGTGATAAAAGTAATAAGAGAAAGGGGAATAAGGGAAGGGTTGGTAAGAAGGACAGAGGAGATTCTGAGGGAGACGAGAAGCAGGGTAAGGGTGGGAAGCGAAATAGGGGAAGAGTTCTGGACGGGGAGGGGAGTAAGGCAGGGGTGTCCACTGAGCCCATTACTATTCAACGTGATGCTAGCGGATATGGAGGAGGAAATGAGCAGGGTAAAATGGGGAGGGATAATGGTAGGAGGTAAGAGGGTTTATACGTTAGCGTATGCCGATGACGTAGTGCTGATAGCAGAGGACGAGGACCAAATGAGGAGCATGTTAGAAAGATTAGAAGGCTACTTAGGCAGGAAAAGGCTGGAGTTGAATACGGAGAAAACTAAAATAATGAGGTTTAAAAAAGGAGGAAGGAGGGACAGCAAGAGAAGATGGAGATGGGAAGGAAAAGAAATAGGAGAGGTAAAGGAATTTCGCTATTTAGGTTACGTGTTTCAAAGAAACAAAGGGTAGGAAGCACAGGTAAGGGAAAGGATCAAGAAGGCAGCGGCAGTGATGGGGAAGGTTTAGGGGATAGGGAAGAGAAGATTTGGGAAAGAATGGGGAAAAAGATTGTGGCTGTTCGATAGACTGGTGTGGACAGTAATAGGATATGGAGCAGAAGTATGGGGATGGAGAGAGAGGGAAGGAATGGAAAGATTGGAGGAAAGGTATATTAGATGGGTTTTGGGAGTAGATGGAAGAACGCCATGGTACATAGTGAGGGAGGAAGTACAAAGGGAGAAACTGAGAGGGAGGGCGAGGATGAAAGCATGGAGATTTGAGAAGAGACTAGAAGAGGGAAAAGGAAGTGAGTTAGCGAGGCAATGTTGGGAAGAGTTGAAGGCAAGGGAGAAGGAAGGGAGAGTGGGATCAAGTTGGGAACGGGAGTGGGAAAGTTTCTTCGAAGACAAAGGAGTGGGGTTAAAAGAGCTGGAAAGGCTGAGAGAGGAAGGAGACGAGTGGCACTACACGTTATTTGGAGGTGATAAGGAGAAGCAAAGGAAAGAGAGATGGGAAAAGATCGAGAAATCGGAATATAATAGGTGGTACAAAGTAATAAAAGGAGAAGGTGTTCCGGGGTATTTGAAGAAGAGATGGGGAGAGAGCAGATGGAGAAGGGTAGCGAGGTTTAGATAAGGGAATGAGATGAGAAAGAGAGCAGGTATTGGGAAGGGGAAGAGAAGAAGAGATGTAGGATGTGTGAATATAGGGAGGAAACGTGGGGGCATGTATGGGAAGAATGCAGAAGGTGGAAATCAGGAGGAGGAAGTTGGCAGGAAGCGGTGGGATGGGTATTGGGTGAGGAAGGAGGGGGAGAGGAATGGATGCTGGAAATACAGGGGGAAAGAAGGGAAGGTGTGGCGGTCAGCTGTCCGCCACGAGCGCGCAACCGTACGTACGCAACACGAGTAGTATGACGGGAAGCGCGCGGCGCGCAACACGGGT
Organism: Temnothorax rugatulus; assembly: GCA_035220575.1. NCBI lineage: Eukaryota > Metazoa > Arthropoda > Insecta > Hymenoptera > Formicidae > Temnothorax > Temnothorax rugatulus. Next base: position 18,539 of record JASTWL010001397.1, on the reverse strand, counting down.
AGTAGCACAGTATCGATCGGCGCGCGGCACGAGTAGTAGCACAATATCAAACGGCGGGATAGATCGGCGCGCGCCCGCTACGCGTCGCATCGCCGGCAGATTCACTCGTAAGGAAGGTTCGACACCGATCCCTATATCTAGGGCAGCTTAGCGGGGCTTCTTCAGCTTCAAGCTCACCAGTCAGGGCGTGCTAGTACCCGGGCCCCTGACATAACCATCTTTTGAGACGAAGTGTGCTCTCTAAGGCCTTCGTTAGATACGGAGAGTTGCTCTCTAAGGGCCTCCGTTTATTCCTGCTTTGCAGGGCATTAACTTCCTGCGGTAAGAGTCGACAGACACCCTGCCGCGGAAGGTTTCCTGCGTCATTACGACCCAGCTCATCGGACTACACCGCATCCGGTAGAGACCAAGGCGCTGCCTTTTCCAAGTCCGATCCCGACTCCGTTCCTGTACCTGAAATCTTCAGTGTGATTCTGTTATGATCTGATGTCAGATTCGTATTCAGCGACCCCAAAAACCCTCGAGTAACAAATTTTAGGTAAATCTGGTCAATTTTCAAAAACTCATCGGGTATACTGGATCTGCCATTTTAAATTTTGGAAAACTGACATCAGATTCGTAATCAGCGACCACAAAAACCCCCGAGTACCAAGTTTCAAGCGAATCGGATCAATTTGAAAAAACATCCGCCATATTGGGTCCGCCATATTGGATCTGCCATTTTTAATTAAAAAATCTAGTCAATTGTTATGTAATTGAAGCTTTTGAATCCGAATCCACGGTCAGAATTTCGAAACTAGCTCGCGCTTTTTCATTACGGCTCAAAATGTACTAAAAAAGTATGTTTTTTGAGGTTAGAAAATGAGCCAACTTTTGAATTCTGACCTCGGATTCGGATTCAGCGACCCAAAATACGTAAGAATTGACTAGTCCGGTCCGCCGGACAGAAAAAAATTTTTTTTTTTGTGGGGCTGTGTAATTGATTCGCCTTCCTGCTGCTTCCGGGTCATTAATTTGTAATTTTTTGCCACTGGTTGTGGTTTCGGCTCGTAAAATTCTTGTAACGTCTTCTTAATGACGTCATACCGGGCCTCGTACGGATTATCAGGCGATAATCGGTTGTATAAAACTGCAAACGGTGCTGAACCAACGTAGTGAAGAAGATATGGGACATGAGCTTCATTTTCTATATTGAAAATTTTCATGGCCCCTTCAAATTGTAATAGCCATGGTGTCCACGGTCCTTTCGTTGGATCGAAACGTTCGATCTCCAACGTGGTAGGAATTGTTTTTCTAACGGCTGCATCCCCTGTAGCCATTGTACTTGCACCAGAAAATAGAGACCGCACAAAACTCGAACCCGGCTTTTAATGGCTGCCACACGTGCACGATCGTGTTCCGGCACGTTCTACCTCTTCCCCCGACGTAGAATTTCAATCCTCGTCGCCAGTTTATTGTGTATGTGGCCGAATGTAGGCCGTGGGCGGAGGAAGGAGGCAGGAGAAATTACTGAACACCGCCCGTACTTGTAATAGTAACTACGTGTATTTAATAATCGAGCCGTATAGGACTGTAATGTGTCCTCGAGCGGGCTGTAACGAAACGGAACTTCTTCTGTACAACGACCGACAAGAAGTTGTCACGTGCCCCTGCTTACTGCAACGCCACTCACGGTATCGCCAATCGCAAGCTTGCTACGCGCACGCTACCTACGCACGACCTACACTCTGTCTGCGCGCGTATTACAAACTACCCCAACAAAATATTTTAACGCCATTAATTGAGGAATTAAAGTTTTTAGAGGATACAGGCATTTCTATTGAAAATACTCAACGTGACAAGTATATTTTACATTATCGCTATTTGCGGGTGATAATCTCGGAATTCATACGTTTTTCGATTTTCATGAAAGTTTTCGATCAAATTATTACTGTCATTTATGTCGTCTTGACAAACAAGTTTTAGAAATAACAACAGTTGAGGATATACAATACTTGAGAACAAAATCGAATTTTCAAGAAGATGTGCAAAACAATAGCCACGGACTGAAAAGTGAAACAGTTATTCATGACCTCCCAAATTTTCACATTACTGAGAACGTGTATTGTGATGTTATGCACGATGTTTTAGAGGGAATTTGTCGCTATGTTATTATTAAAGTCTTACGTAATCTCATAGATATTGATAAATTGTTCTCTTTGGAAACCTTTAACTGCAGAATTCGATTTTTTGATTATAAAAGCATTGAATCATCCAATTGTGTGCTTTCTTTTTTTCAAGAAGCATTAAAGAAGGATGTTTTCATTTGTTCAGCTTCGGAAATGAAAATGTTACTTGAAAATCTCGGGTTTATGATAGGTGATTTAATACCTCAAAATAATAAAACATGGGATTTGTATTTAACTTTGCGAGAAATTCACTGCATACTTTTGAAGACTTGCATTACAAAAGATACAATAGAATTATTAAGATCACTAATTTCGAAACATCATAGTTTATATATGAAAATTTTTAACGAACCTTTGAAACCAAAGTTTCATTTTCTCATACACTATCCTACAGTAATTGAAAAATGTGGACCTATTTATGCTATATCTTGTTTACGCTTCGAAGCTAAGCATAAAGAATTAAAAGATTATGCTCGCGTTGCTCGGTCACGTAAAAATATTTGTTACACTTTAACTATTAGAAATCAAATTAGGTTCGCTCAAAGATTACAAGCAAAAAAAAGATTTGAGGATCGAATAAAATTTGGTTCGAATATATTAATAAAGCATATTCAGCAATTGCCGGACTATGACTTATTTAAATCTTTTGTAACCGAAGGCGAATTATATGAATATAAACACATTCTTTCATTTGTAATAATTAACGGAACTAGTTATAAAGTAGACATGCTTTTAGTTACTGATAAAATAGATAATTTAGTTCAGTGTGGAAAAATTAAATATATATTATGCAATGATAAGCGTGATATTGCATTTCTTCTTTTGAATATGAAAACTAAAAATTTCATTAGACATGTGCATGGATTTTCAATAGAACATACATCAGAATGGTGTCTTCATACTTTTAAGAGTTTAAATTATATTAAACCTTTGAATATACATATTTTGCCTGATGGGGAAACTTGCGTTCCTTGTTAACATGTAATACTTTTTGATTCGTATTCTTAGATATTAGCAATATGTCATTGCTATCGTAACAATATTAATTCAAGAAGTCAAGTATTAAGTATTTTTTATTTGACCTGTGCGACTTGTAGTTAAGTTAAATATTACTATGATAATATAGTTTTGTTCCATTTTACTTTTAGTATATAAGTACCTATTTTAAATAATTTTGTACCGTTTTACTTTTAGTATAAGTATTTTAAAAGTTCTTTTATAACAAAATGTCAATGTGCGCGCACAATTTTAATTATTTATACTGATGGCTGTATAAGAGAGGCTGTGTTACATCCTACATTTATAAACACTTATGCGTATAGTACGAATATGTATAACATGAAAAACGTACGAATATTTTTAAATAATAAGTTTAACTGTGTATTGCAATAATACTTTTTCTTTGGAGAATATACTATCTTTATATACATGTGCATGTTATATATTTCTTATCCATCACAGTTTCATATTTATCATATTATTGACTTTAAAACAATATCTCTTAAAACATGCTTCATAAAAGCGTTTGCCTCATTCTCCACAGAAAAAATACTCCAATTGCTTAGCGACTGAATCAATTTTAATGTTCTATGTAAACTATTTCATTACGTAATAATACATTTCAAAGTTATTAATTCGAATAATTGTACAGTTAAATCTATTAGCTTTTTAAAATTAACGAAGAGAGTGAGTGATGGAGTGGACTAATATTACAAGTATTTCAATCGAGAGTAAGATTAATATCATAATATACTTGTGTGTGGGCTATATATAAAGTTCTCTTAATACAGTTAACATGTTTTGCATAATATTAAAGTTTTTGAAAACGTGTAAATTGTATTAAACTCTCTTTATTAAGAGAAGCAAAGTACATATTGTGATATTAACCGCACATTGGATTACAATACTTGTAATACTGGACTATTCCATAACTCTTTTTGTTAATTTTATTTAAAAGCAAATAGACTTAGCTGTACAATTATTTTAAATAAAAACTTTGGTAGTATTAGTGTAAATTAACGGAATAGTTGAAATAGCATAAAAATGGATTCAATGGCAAAGTAAATGGAGTTATTTTTGTTTAGAGAATGAGGTAGATTAACGTACCCATTCTTACAATCAACGGTTAATACGAATTCGCGTAACCTATAGAAAAGTCTGAAGGACATATGATATTATTCCACGCAACACTACACTTTACCAATTCAATCCAAGAAAAAAGTAAAATATGCTCTAGCCTTGATACATTCTATAACTTTACAGGGTTGTAGTTACTTTGCGGAATAGTTGAAACAATTGCTTATTACTACTCTCTTGTACTGTACATGTTATTTCATTCTGCCAATAAATGCTACTATGTTTGACTAAATAAGTACGTTCCTTTAACACCACAACAATGCAGTGAGTCACCTTCATAACTAGCTGATTAAACTTTACTTTCAGTTACTTTCATACAAAAAACGAGTTGAAGGAATAAAAAAATTTAGTTCAAATAACGGAGTAACTTAGTTGGCCATATACAACCCCGAAATTTAGTTTTAGTTAACTCGATTCTACTTGGTGTTACTAATCTTTTTTTTCAGTGTAGTAGTTTGTGCGCAATATATATTACATTTTACAAATAGGATTTGTACGTTTCAACCCTTTCTTTGGGTCATCTTCAGTGTCTTATATAATATGCATGGTTACAAAATGACACACTCTATTCAGTTTTTATATAGTCAATCCAACATATTATGTTACCAAATTTTGTTATATTTCTGCCCAAGGAGCGCCAATGCGCGTATAATGCGCTTTGAATGTACATTAAACTTTGCATTAAATGCGGATATTTGTCCCGGATTATATGCGCATTTAATGCATATTATGGAAGCGCATACCAAAAAGTACACCTACGCTTATTGATCGAGGAGCCCAATCGGAGCTAATGAACTCTGTACTATATTAGAATTTTTCTTCGTGCTCACAGCTTTTAAGCATTGCTGTGAGCACATTCCAGTACAGTTATCACAGAAGAAAAGAACATTCTTATTTAGAGATCTTTATCTTTATTTTTGACATGATAAATGTCATTTATTTAAAATTCAATTTATATAAAATTTAAAAACTTAAATAAAATGTTTCATAATGAGTCAGAAGCAACTCATTTAAATATTTTATAAAACCTATCATTTATAAATTGAATGATCAATTTGCATTAATTACGCATTTGAATGCGCGCATTTTGAACACACAATTAATGTGATTTTGAAGCCAATGCAATTGTACGCGCATTAAAAGCACGTTATACGCGCATTGGCGCTCCTTGGGTGGTGATATTTTGCCAACAAAATTTGTTAGCAGACACTTTGTAAAATTTATTTTTAATTTCGAGTTATCTGGATTTATTCTCGACAAGTTGGTTGTAGATCTGAAAATTTTTGTAGATTTGTATTGAATAAATTCTGTCGCGCGCCACATTGTTAATTATATCTATTGCCTTGATAGAGTAAAATCTAAACAGCTTTGCGCCGTCGCCGCTACGCGTCGTAGCACGAGTGAGATCACTGCTGCATTGCAGCATCGACCGGTTCTTTTTTTCTCTGACTTGACCTCATAGCATCCCCACACCTTTGCATGACGCTACCCCTCTCACACGCACCCTCTCTTGTGCCCCTTATTCGTAATCGTGTCGCCACCAATGGTAGTAGTGGTGGCGGTAGTGGCGGCTTCGATCGACACCCTCGACAGTTTTTCGCAGGACGCTTGTTGCTTCTATACACGAGCGACGAATGTGAACTCGCCCTACCGCGAGTTTTTTCACGCGTCTTGACATCGCTCGGTTGCGTTTCGTTTTGATCATCATCTGTTTGTTCCTTGTTTGTCACGGAATAAATTACGTTAAAATTGTCATCTCGGTGTGGATGATCTTCGATAAACGTTAAATTGATTGCTAACTAATCAATTAATGATAAATGTAAACACCAGTTAATAATTCTTATCGTCCAGAATCCAAATCCTATGAAGCATACAGCTGATTTATAAAAAAATTATCACAAAATTAATTTATTATAAATAATTTTTATCTGAGTTTTATTTTATTTGGTATCACTGTAAAGTATACTTATACATATTCTTATTAGTGTAATATATTTTAATTGACAATGAGTGATAGAAGTTATGGCTATATACGTCAATTCAATAATGTACGAAAGAAAAGAAAAAATCTTGGTTATGTTTTTTTTTCAGTGTTATAATTAAAATAACTTTCAAGCTATAAGTGATTGAAGTTTACAACATATAAACTAATTAGATGTATCAAATTTTTAACATATAATTATGCCCGGTTTCTTCACCGTCGGATAACTTTATCCTTAGGATAAACTCACTCTTCATCTCTTTCTAACCTAACTCTTAGAGAGAGACGAAGAGTGAATTTAACCTAAGGATAAAGTTATCCGACGGTGAAGAAACCGGGCATTAGTCAGTAAAACTTTTGTTTTTTTTTTTCAATTTAACATATATTTATTTCAATATTTATATAAGAGAATTATCACACTGAAAAAAAATTTTCTGCATTTTAGTAAACATTAATTTGCATACAACTGTGACTCCATTTACCAAAATAAATAAAAAAATTTTTTTTATTAGTATATGTGTATTCACTGAGAAAAAATATACTAATAAAAAGAAAAATTTTCTTTATTTTAGTAAATGGAGTCACAGTTGTATGCAACTAATACTTACTAAAATGCAGAACATTTTTTCTCAGTGTCAAATTAGAGAGAGAGAAAGAGATAAAGTTCTTTCTACTATATTATATGTTTTGTATTCTTTTCCTATGTATTCTGTTATTTTTAATTTATCAAGAAATTCTATATAAATTGAAAATTTTTGTCTATCCCATTTTATGTTACGTCTGTCAATATTTGAAATTAAATACCTGCTTTTTAAAAAAATGTTTATTAGTATTAAATAATTATATAAATTTTTGAGCAAAATTTTTTAAATTAAAAAGTGTTTTACTATTTATTTATATTTTTATTGTTTTACTTGAAATTTCTTTAATTTATGATGCTAAAGATATCTATATATTTAAAAACTTACATAAGATGCATTGCTTGCAGTATACTAAAACTTTGAAACTTGCTTATTTACTTAATCTACACGTAAAGGAAAATAGGCTAATTAAGAGCCAATCGCTGTTGACCGTGCGAAAAACGTTTATTTTTCTTTAGAAAACGCTCATTCTTCTTTATTGAATACTAACGTACGTTTCGGTCCCTATTCGGACTATCTTCAGGATCTAATATCTTCGGTCCGAAGTTAGTATTCAATAAAGAAGAATGAGCGTTTCTAAAGAAGAATAAATGTTTTTCGCACGGGCTCTTAAGGAGGCTCTTACCCGGCTGCTCTAATCAATGTAGCAACCGAAAAATTATCATTAATAATTGGTTATAAAATTATCGGAAAATTAAATAAAAAAATAAATAATGATTTTTACATAGTGTAAGAGTAAGTTATATGTTCTATTAGTGTAAATATTAAAATTTATACAATAAGTCAGTTGACTACGTCAGTGCTAAAGAGCAGAATAATAACATGCGCGTGTTACAACGTCGTCTGCAGCAGTCTGCGGCTAAGTGAGGTGTAGCCGTGTAGCGTTGTAGCGATTGATGCGATGAAGAGATGGAGCCAAAAGAAAGATATAACGTGAGAATGCTGAGAGGGAAAATGAAAGGAAAATTCTTGAAAATAAAGGTTGTCAATGCGCGAGAGAATAATTATGCCGCTACCATACAGCGCAGAGAAAAGACATGTGCAAGTGAAGTTAGAAAGAATAATTAACATTGTTTATTTTTTGATTTTCAAGGTTTGATTGGCAAATAATTGAAACTTATTGTTTATATAGGTACAAAACAATTATGCATTTTACTTATTTACGTGTAATACAACATTTGAAACTTCGCGCGATTTTGACACTCGGAAGATCATTCGCCTAACCTGTCGTACGTCATATTAAAACTACAATATCTTTTATAACTCATCGTCAACACCAAGTTTTCTTCTTATCATTAGAAAGATTATTATTTTAACTACAATTCCTTAGTTTTTTGTTTACCTGGCTCGCAAACTTGCCAAGAAAATACATCACTTCCGGTAAAAATTTTAGTGTTTACCATATGCCCTGTGTTAAAAATGCGAATTTCAATACTGATATTTTTAAAATTTTTATCGTCAACCTATGCTAAAGTTTTGGGCATCGGTTCGTTGTGGTTCACTTTACAACATAATTTAATTTCATAAAGATCTGTCGTTTTATGATCGAGGTAAGAGCCTCCTTAATTAGCCCGTTTTCCTTTACGTGTGGATGTCCAACAGAACCTCAACTTTCCAATTAATTAATCTAGTACTGTAAAATTAGAAGCTCCATATTACATACATAAAACCATGTTTAAGATTACCATTGTTATGAAAATCGTAAAAAACTTCATTGTTAAGATTTGTACATTCTAAGTCTAGCATGTTTTATGAACAAGTATTATGAATAAATTAAATTTATGAAATATATAACAACGTACACATTGCTCAATAGAAATTTAAAAATTGCCGAAATAAATTAAGGCGTTCCAGTTTATTAGCCATAGAAATTTTTTTATTAGCTTTATTGAACGTTTTCTTAATAGAACGGTTGAGTATCATTCAATAATGTTATAATTCACAAAAAATACAATTGCAATGCAAAATAGATACGAGATATTTTATATTATTATACTTAAGTTCCATAATATTATCATTTACTCTATTTATATCATTAAATATCAGCATAAAGTTTATGTATATGATTTGTCTCGGAATTTTAAAAAGATTTAACGAATGAGCGCAATACGAGAAAACAATCTTTATATAAACCAGTTTATGTGCAAATATGTTCTTTGTTTTTTTTCATGTGACTTTTATTGTATTTTTTGGTCAAATACAGAATTTACCAATCATACATTTTACTGCGTAGATATCGATTTTTTCCGAGAAGTGAAAAATTTGTCTTAATGTAGCTTTGGTCAATAATTGGTTGGAAATCTTTTCATTGTTTCCAAGACTGACAATCGACCGGCGACAACAGTCTTGTAAAAACGCAAATGCGCCACGAATCTCAGGCGTTCTCGAAGAATTGTGGCATATCCGCACCGTCTTCGTCTTAATCGGAAGAAAATATACGGATGAATTTTATTCTACGTGTCTTGTGTGGTCGTACGAGCCTGGAATTTTCTTCCCGTCTTCTCCAATTCCCGCAGAAAGTCGCGTCGTGAATCGTTAATTGCCCCTCCAATGAGCGAGTGCTACCTATCGTTTGTTTCAAGGTGCCTCGCGAGGAACTCAGCAAAGCAAGAATGAAGTCCGAGAGGAATAATGGCTATTTAGCTTCGACCGTCGTTACCGAACAATCGGCTGATTTGCCGGAATCAACTAGTCAAGATAATATATCTACTCCGAATTCTCTTCAAGTATGTAGACTATTTCGATAATTAAGATTTCTGAAAAATGTTTGAATTTCACATGTTTCCTAAGGACTGCCAATATTCCTTAATATTACGGTCTTAACCATCTCTACTTCTATCATGTTATTCTACCTTTAAAAGCCGATTTTTTGTGATACACAGAGAGAGAAGGAAAGAGAGAGAGAGAGAGAGAGAGAGAGAGAGAGAGAGAGAGAGAGAGAGAGAGAGAGAGAGAGAGAGAGAGAGAGAGATGTATAAATTGTTATATTATACGTATAACATTATTAGAGAATATTCCATTAAAATGGCGAATAAAGATATACTTTTAATGATTATACAATGTATAATGCCACATTATCGTGGTAATATATTAAGCAGAATATTTCTTAATCGCTAAAAAAGCTGTAGTGCAAAAGTAAAAAGTAACATTTTCTTTTAACATTTTCCTATCACTAGTTCTTATATCACTTGATTTTTTATTATGCATTTAGAGAATATAGCTTATAATGATGTTTCTCTTCATATCCCTTTCCCTCCTCCCCTCTTTCTCTTTCTCCTTCTCTATCCTTTCCTTCATCTCCCTCATATCATTCTACCGCTCTTCCTCACTCCTTCCGTTCCATTGTTTCTCCCCTCTTACTTCTTTACTCTTTTATCCTTTTTCTCTGCTTTTCCCTTTTCTACACTTTATTTATAACAATAGAAGAGGTGCACAAAAAAAATTCGAAGTACATGCAATACAATCCAAAAGCGATCGATAGTCTAAAGAAAGTGTTTATTTATCATATTCAAGAACGTTTCAAGTTATTGATATTTCAAACCTAATTATTTATAAATGATTATGTATAGATATTTTAAACTAGAAGGAAAATAAGCATTTATTTTTCTAAACTAATATTATAAGAAATATGTATACTTTTAAATGTTTCTGCTTTTTACAAATAAGCAATTTTCTTTACTGATAAAGATTATTCGAAGAGAAATTTATTACGTATCATGGAATTCTTAATTTTGTTTCACAATTTTAGCTCAAAATATGATATTAATAAAAATGTATTTTTTATTTAAAAAAATATAAACAATTAAACATTGAAAGGTTATTGATATTTCTAACCTTCACTAATCTTTTTACATTAAATTTTTACATGAAATTTGTGCTTTTTTTTAAATAGAAAATTCTTGCTGTGTTTATCTATATATAAGTACCGTCGTCTGTATGTATGTATGTATGTAGGGGAGACCGGGGCTATTCGTGACACATTTTTGTTTCGAATTTTTTTCTCGTTCCGTATAAATGTTTAAAAATTTTTTATTAGTGCGATGTAATCGTCCATCTCTCTAGTTTAAAAGAAAAAAAATATATAGGTTTTTCTCTCACGAGTTTCGAAATATATCAAGAAATGTATCGCTGTGTCATGTGTCACGAATTGCCCCGGGGCCGGGGTAATTCGTGACAGGCCACGGGATAATGCGTAACAGTTTCTCTGATTGAACAAACTATATGGATTTCTTTCGTTTTTGCAATTTTTATCTACTTTATACTTTGAAAAAGCCTTTATTTGTCAGAATTTACATATTATATGTATAAAAAATTATGAGGAAAAAAGTAACGCCTATTCCATTAATCGCCCTCATCGCTTACATTCGATTACGGGAAACCACTTCTCGAAGGCGTCCACAGCCCCTGCGAATTGGTTCTTCCTTTGAACGCTTATTCGTGGTTTTTCTGGTTGCCCCGATTGCTCGTGTCACGAAATGCCCCAGCGTGGTTTTTCCTCATTCATGATCCGTGACTTACAGATAAGAAAGAATACCATAAAATCTACTCATGCATTATGCTTAGTGAAGTCGAGTGACTGAATACAACTTACCGTTTCGGATCTCTTATTATTTTATTCGGCGAGAAAACAAATTTTCGGGATTTGAAAAATTTTACTTTGAGCACTTGAAATCAAACTTTCTGTCACTGAGAGAGAAAAATGGTTGACACGCAAATGCCATTCCGTTGGTACCTAGAGGACACTAAGAGACATCTGTGATTGATATTACAGGTTTCTAACAGCAAGCATTTTAAAGTTAGGCCCGCGACAAAATTTCAGCAGTGTCACGAATAGCCCCGGTCTCCCCTATGTATGTATGTATGTCTGACCGCAAACTACTCATTCGTTAGTGGACCGAATTTTTACCAAAAGTATATGAAATAGGGGTAGAATTTTCTGGGGAGTGCCATAATGTGTATAGTTTTTTGTTACCGATTTTCTGGAAACCGGTTTTTCTAATTTTTCTAATTTTTCGGGAAATAATTGACCGAATATCAAAGAATTGTATATGAAGTAGGGGTAAAATTTCCCCGGGAAGTGCCATAAAGTGTATAATTTTTCGTTATCGATCTTTTGGAAACCGGTTCAGAAATTTTTCCAATTTCTCGGGAAATATGAAGTAAGGGTAGAATTTCCCGGGGATTGCCATGATGTGTATAATTTTTTGTTACCGATTTTTTTGGAAGCCGGTTACGAAACTTTTCCAATTTTTCGGGAAATAATTGACCGAATCTTAAAGAATTGTATATGAAGTAGGGGTAGAAAGAACTAAAGAATGTAATAGAATTAGAAAAATTGCTAATAATAAAGGGGTTTTCGATTTTTGTTTAAAAAAATGTACGTGATTGCTTTAATTTCCACAAATTTTGAGATATCAAGCTGAATTTTTTAAATAATTTTTATTTTTTCGTTACTGATTTTTTGGAAACCAGTTTGGAAATTACCAAATTTCAAGAAATAATAAGTATTAATTGACCGATTTTCTTGAAATCAGTGCCAAAATTTTTTTAATTTTTGAAGAATAAGTTTAATTTTTCATTAATGGATAATTTTTTTATTAATAGTTCGATTTTTTTTAAACCGGTGACAAAATTTTTCTAATTTTTTGTTGATGATTTTGTTGATGAAACTGGTACCAAAAGATTACTAATTTTATGGGGATGGCTACTATGGGGTTGAAAATTGGGTTTCATGGGGTTCTATTGGTGCTCCTAATTAATGGGTGAATTTAGGGAAAGGGGAATAGATTTTGAGCCCGCGCGAAGCGCGGGCTCAAAATCTAGTTAATTTATATTATCGAAAATAAAGAGATGCTTTAAATGATCAAACCAAATGATACGGTCATATACGGATATATTAATAGAATTACTCTCAAAATCAAAGTTATAGACCCGGGAAAAAAAGATTATATATAATTATATATAAATATATATGATTATATATAATGCAATTATATATGAATTTTGTCTCTATATGATCATATATAATTATATATAATTATATATAAGCATATATGAATATATATAATAATGTTATATATATGTAAATATATATAATTATATATGACCATATATAGTCAATATATGTTAAAAAAGAACTGTTAACTTCGATAATAAAGCATTGATAAATTAAGATGTATATTTTTTCAAAAGCTGTAGAATTAAAAGTGAAATGATTTATTCCATATAATATAACTTGACACTGCTTGACGTGAGACAGTGCCGTGTCTCTTAATACCATTTTATATCACTGTTCGTCAAATTTTAAATACGAGAAACGAATCCTATCGAATGCCATCTATTGGATAATCTGAATTTAAAGTTTATATATGATTATATATAATGGATAAATGCTTCTTATATATAATTTATATACTTCCATATGAATCTTATATGTATCCATACATGAGTGCATATATGATCTATTGTTCATATCTAGTTATATTTGGAATTATATATGCCCATATGTAATGATATATGGACCCATATATAATTTTATATGAAGCACCTTTCATATATAATCACATATAATTTTATATATTTATTAAAATTATATATTTATTAAAAAAAGATTATATATAATTATATATAATTATATATAATCTTTTTTTCCCGGGGAGGTATATCTTTTGGTCACTTTTCCTCTTTCCTTCTTTTCTTCTTTCTTTTCTCTTTATTTGAAGAAATGAAAATGCAAATGATCCGTTTCCGCTATTTTATCCAACCGATTACGTTTAGGTAACTTATGGGTCACGTGGTGAAACTACCACATCCGTTCTTCAGCATCCGATTAAGCCACAAAGGCCGATCGGTGTGACACGTGTTACCTCAATCACACGAAGACGAAGAGGAACAGTGAGTAGGCAACGTTTACTCGGCGTATTAGCCATCACTCTGCTGGCTACTTGCCTGTTTATACTTCTATTACTGGCATTGAACACCACTCGCGAATGCGTTCGGGAGCCTCGTAAGTTTCACCCTTTATATTTACCTCTTATATACAACTTGGATTCTGTTCATATATATGGGAATTAGTGGTTACGATATCAGTATTTTATAGCATCACTTTTTTTACAATATCGAAATATCGATGATGTTTTAATAAATCTTAAAATCAAAAGACTCTCAACTTATGCTGTCAACCAAAAGTTTGAAACTATTAGTTGAAAATGTCTATATAAAATAAAATCAAGCTTATGTATTATAATTTAACATATTTTTATTATTTTGTTCATGAAAAATGGTACAAAATGTTTAAAAGTTCTATAAAAAAATATTTTTTACAAAATGAAAAGAGTATTAGACACTAAAGAGTATTAGACACTTTTTTGTCAAAATTCACTACTATATTTAATCACTATTTTTTACCAAATTAGGTAACCTAGATACAAATTTATTTATTTTTTTCTAGCGAAAGATCGATTCTTTCCCCCATCTTCTAAAATATTCCAGAGCTCAATTTTGGAAGATAGACTTTAGTCATAAGCCATTTTCTTGAAATTAAACAATGCTATGTTAACTACACAACTACGCTAAATATAATACCATATTTGCTTTTAAATTGAAAAAAATTGAGTAAAATATGAATCAGACTTTTAAGTAGCGTTTTATTGAAATATTTTTAAATTATATATGTGGTCTCAAACTTTTGGCCGGGTATCTAAAGAAATAGTAATTCAAGAATTTTCGAGTATAAAAGGATCAAACGATGAGAACATGAGAATACAATTCTCATATTTTTAAATTTTAATACATCTCTACCGCTTTTTATTTTCAGATCCAAACGTTTGTATGACAGAAGAATGCGTTCGAACAGGTATATTTTTAAAATTTACATATATTTACATGTAATATTTAATGTTCTATCTATAATTTGCAACACAATATTAGAAGTATTATTATTCAAGGAACACAAAGAACAACGCAAAAGAAATTTACAAGTCATCTAAAATGTATTTTTTTTTTACAAAATTTCTAATTATTTATTCAGACTGACAGATTACCCAGAAAACGATCTCAATATTGTTTTGTTATGGATTATTTTGTTAATAAAATAACTAATGTCACACTCTATAATAATAATAATAATATTGTTGTGTAATATAGGTGTCTTGATTAATGTTTCATATGACATATTTGAGCAAACTGATAAATAATATAATCCGTAACAAATTTAAGATAAATTAATTTTAAGAGTAAGAGTTTTCAAGACCACACAGGTCAATATGAGCCAGAAAACGCAGATAATGAAATGTACGTATCATTTAAATTTATAAAATAGCAAATTTTGCTCGGTCTTTACAATAAATTATATTTTGCTGACAAATTCTGTTATATTTTTGCTGGCGTTCTAGTGATAAAATTTGTAGTAGACATTTAGCAATTTGTTTCCGACAGATTTAGCTATTAGGATAATATTCACATATAGTACAGTCATTTGGTAGTTTTACCTGGAAAGTTTTCCGGGAGTTTTGAAAATTGGTAATTTTATATATTTCGATGTGCTCTTTCCGAATTTCAACTTTGCCACCTCGTATCTTTGCCGCTCGCGCCGCCATATTGGAAAAATGGCGCCTAAAAGCAGTTTTTTGACAATATCTCCTTTCCGACTCATTCCACGATAAAAACATTGGTATACAAAATAAAACTAGAGAAAATTTCCTACAATTTATGTAATAACCTTTTTTTTCGTAAAATTAATAGTTTTGGCGTACGAGCGCCGCAAAGTGTAGTTCAACACGCGTTTTGTGACTCTTCTTTTACGACCAAATGACTGTACTAATAATATTCTCAGCAAATAAGGAATCATGCAGGTATCTCACGGAATTAGGTATCCCTAGAGGAAACGTATATTCAAAGGTATATAGAAAGGGTATTTCCCATTATAATAGTCGAAATGCCCTCACTTTGCTTTTCGAAAAAAAAAAACTATTGGGTTATTTGTAATTTTTTTTTATTTTTTTTTTTTTTATTAACTCCCAGTAAAATTTATAATCTGTCAAGTATGACATTGAGTAAATCAATCTAAAGCTAAATAACGTGTAGGTACATTTCCAGTGAAAGGTACCCTTTGTGTTTACAGATATAAAAAATGTATTTTTATCTACTGGTTATTAGCTAGTTATTCTGTTTGAATCTGCTCATAGAATCCAACGGTTTATGCCTCTTCAGTCTTCGCTTATCCGATGTTTCTGTAAGGAGCTTTCTTGCAAGTTGATTTAGATGAAAGCTCAATCTGTCGGCGTACTTCGTGGTGTATCTAGTTATTACTTCCTTAACGGATTCAATACCGAGGTCCCGGCGTATTATTTCGTTAGTCACAAACCATGGGGCGTTGACAATTGTTCTTAGAACTTTGGATTGGAATCTTTCCAGGATTTCCAAGTTGGAGTTGGAGGCGGACCCCCATAACTGTATTCCATATGTCCAAATTGGTCTTATAATGGTTTTATAAAGAAGGATTTTATTATAGATCGAGAGCCCGGGTTTACGGGCAAATAACCAATACATTTTCCTGAGTTTGAATCCTAGCTGCTTCCTTTTGTTCCAAATGTGCGTCTTCCAAGTTAGTCTACGATCCAAGTGTAAGCCCAGATACTTGGCAGATTCTGCTTGTGGTACTTTCTTATTATTCAAATTTACTGGAGGGCAAGTTTCTTTGTTTAGAGTGAATGTAACGTAAACTGACTTTTGCTCATTAGCCTTGATTCGCCATGATATAAGCCATTCTTGTATTTTGTCGATACTTGCTTGGAGATTCCTTGTCGCTATTTTGGGGTGTGTTGTGTGTTGCGAGGACAGTTGTATCGTCGGCAAAAGTTCCGGTTAATGTGTGTTGCATGGTAGGCAAGTCTGCAGTAAATAAGAGGTATAAAAGGGGGCCGAGTACACTGCCCTGCGGGACTCCAGATTTAATTGGCTGTAGCTCCGAGTATTCATCCTGGTATTTGACTAAAAAATATCTATTTAGCAAGTATGATCTTAGTAAATTGTACAAGTTATGTGGTAAGTGGGTTTTAATTTTATATAGTAGGCCAGGGTGCCAGACCTTATCGAATGCTTGAGATATGTCCAAGAAAACCGCGGAGCAGTACATTTTCCCTTCTAAGGCCCTGTTGATTTTTCTTACTACTCTGTGCACTTGTTCGGCTGTTGCGTGATGTTCCCGGAAACCAAATTGGTGTCCCGGTATGATTTTTTTGTTTTCAATAATTAATCGGTATAATTCTTTTGAGTAATAGCTTTTCAAAAACTTTCGACAGGATTGGGAGTAAGCTTATCGGTCTATAGGATGATGGTTCTTCTGATTCTTTCCCTGGTTTTGGGATTAGTATTATTTGCGCTACTTTCCATTGCGCTGAGAAATAACTGAGGCGTATTATAGCATTGAATACTATTGTTAAAAATCTTATCGCTTTTGGAGGAAGTTCTTTTAATATTTTCCCGGTTATTAGTTAATATCCAGGCGCCTTGTTAGCTTGTAAATCATTTATTGTTTTTTGACTTCTTTAGCTTTTATTTTTTGCAAGAGCATTTCCGCTTGTGATGGCGTTGCTAGGTATTTCATGATTGCTTCTTCTCTTTCTCGCTCTTCAGGAGACGCGCTTGCAACTGGTTCAAAGACTTTTTTGAGATGGTCTGCAAATACTCTAGTTTTGTCCTTATTGATTCTTGCCCATTCGCCGTTTTCTTGTTTTATGGGTGGAATTGTTTGTTGGGGGGTTCTTTTGATCTTTCTGGTAAGTTTCCACAACGAGTAGTCTGTAGCTTCTATGGGGGTTAGATTGATAAGAAACTCTTCAATTGATTTGTTCTGTTCGTTCTTTATAAGTTCCTTTAGTTGTTTTATCATCTTGTTTAATTTCGTCTTGCAGTGTGTTGACCTGTTTTTTTACCATTCTTTTCTGATTCTTCTTTTCTCAGCTAATTTATCCTTTATGGCTGTTGAGCAACTTATTACTCTTTCAGAATCTTGGCTAATAGGAGTCGAATCCCAGGCTGCATTTTGAATCGTATTAGTAAGTTTGTCAACTGCCTTATTTATATCCTCGTATTTTTTTAGGGGAATATTACAGGTTGTTTCATCGTTTATGTGCTCTCTGAACAGGTTCCAGTTCGTTTTAGCGTTATAGAGCCAGAGGTTTCTCCTTTTTCATTGCAGATTCATTGAGGGTGATTATTATGGGAGAGTGGTCCGATGTTAAGTCGAGACAAGATTTCGCTCTAAAGTTTAATTTTGAAATACCTTTTACTACACAGAAATCGATAACGTCTGGTGATTTTCTCCGATCGGGCCAATACGTCGGTTCCCCAGTGGTAATTGGGTGCAGATTGTTTTTCATCATTGTTAGATATAGCTGGCGACCTTTCGGGGAGAGTGTGTGTTGTCTTGAGCCTCACCACGGGTGTTTGGCGTTGTAGTCGCCTCCAGCAATGAATCGATTACCCAAAGTCCTAAAAAATTCCGAATATTGTTCTTGCTTGATTGAGTGTTTGGGGGGACTATATACAGTTGTAAGAGTAATTGGTCCTGTCCAGTCCTCTATTGTAATGCTGGTAGCTTGCAGATAGTCT
>JASTWL010001396.1:0-39969 GCA_035220575.1 Temnothorax rugatulus | reverse complement strand
GGAGAAGCGAGAGCGTCGGTGACAACAGCTGGTGGGAGAGGACAATTGTCCCACTATCAGCAAGGTCAGATCGGAGGGCGGGCAAGGAAGACCGGCGGAGTACGGGGGATATTACCTGAAACAGCTCCGCGAGGCACAGGGGGAGCTGGTTGAAAGGGCCCGCGAACTCAAAATTCTGAGGGACGCCATGACACCGGCGAATCTCTCTAATAACGGGAGAATCGAATAGAAGAAGGCAATGAACGAACTGAGTATGACCCTTTTTTTTTACGTGGAGAAATCTTCTAAGCTACTGGAATCCCTGTCCTGACGGACAGGTTTCCACCAGTAGTTCCCCTCTGGTGGTAGAGAGGGGAAGACCCCCTCACCCTCCGGGGAGAGGAGTGAGAGGAGTGTGGGATTCTTACCCACTAAAACTCCACGGGTATCCAACTCTACGTTTAAGAGGGACGCCCGGGAACTTATTAATATTGCGTCCGCGACGTCCCCCAACGCCGAGCCCTGACTGGGCTGCCTCCTAGGAGCCATAAGGCTCCGGGCTCTAGGGGCCCTGTTATTTGTTGTGAGGGGTGTGGACACCACCCACCCCGCACTCCTCCCGATGTTTTGAGGGAGGATAGTTCGACGTCCCGTCATCCCCGCCGGGACGCCGAACCTCCCAACCTCCAGACTGCCTTTTATTATCGGGCAGTCCGGAGGTACGGTACGAACCCGTGCGGCATGTTTATGCTTGCCGCACGATCCCACCGGTTGTAACAACCAGCAGGCTGGGCGGATGTATCGAAAGCAGATTAGTGCTTGTCACATCCGCCCAGTGTTTTATCTTATTGGGAGAGGTCCGCCGCTGTGGGGACTTTCTCCCCACGACGGATCCGCTCTGCCTCCTCTTTGGCGCCTTCTCTTCCTATCGCGCCCCACGCGGGAGCCACATCCGGAGCGCCGCCGCGAGGCCGCAGTCGCCGCCGCCACTCTTCTGACGGCGGCGACCACTTTGGCGGTCGTCTCGGCGTCCACTCCTCATCCCCCTCCTCTTCCCTGTCGGTCGGAGGGGGGCGTACTTCCCCCCTCCTGATCCTCTCGCCCGCCTCCTTCTGCGACATTACATTGCCGCAAAAGGCCAGGAATGCCCGCCACCTCGTTTCGTCCCCGACCATAGCCGCCACTATGGCCGGGAGGGAGAGGTCGTTGCCGACCCTCCCCCTGTAGGGCACGGCGCTGCGTTGCCCACGCCGAGCAATGCTCGAGCGTGTGCTGCGCCGTGTCCCTCTCCTCGTCGCAGTGGTGACACTCCGTAGTAGCCTCCTTACCTATCCTGTGCAGGTACACACCGAAACACCCGTGTCCGGTGAGCACCTGCACTGCGTGATAAGACACACCGTATCTCCGACTGTCTAGCCATTCGGCAGACAGGGCCGGATGGCATCGACGGTCCTCTGGCCGAACTCGCATTTAGCGAGGTAATCTTGCCATTTCCTAATGAGGATCGTTCTTTTCCTGGACTCTAATAAGTCGACGAGCCGCTGGCACTATCTGCCCCCCTCCAGCCCGCAGCTCTTTTGTACGCCGGTACACCTCGGCGCACTGGCGAGCCGCGAGCTCCAGTGGGGGGAGACCCGCCAGGGCTGTCGCCGCCGCATGCGAGACCGTGCAGTATGCGCGTGACACTCGCTGGGCCAATGGGCGTTGGATCTGCCGCAGCCTCATACGGATGAGGCGCGATTTCTCCGCAGCAGTCGCCCAGACGGTGCGCCGGTAGAGTGTCACGGCATGCACGGTCGCGGCGTAGAGTCGGCGAGCACGGCCGCTCGCCCCTCCCAGGTTCGGCATCAACCTCGCCAGGCTGTTGGCCACTCCTTTTGCCCTGGGAGCCAGGCGAGTGAAGTGCTCGCCGAAATTCCAGGTGCCATCCAACAGAGGCCTAGTACTTTCATACCGGCCTCCACGGAAACACGGGTTCCTTCCACCTCGATGTGGCCCCTGGCGGGCTCCCCATAGACCTGTCGTAAAAGAACATGGCCTGTGTCTTTTGGGGAGCCACTTTGAGACCCACTTCACGCATTGCGGCTACCACCATCGCCACAGCGACGTTTGCCTTGTTGGCTGCCTCCTCCCAATTGTCGCCCTCCACTCCCAGGACTGTATCATCGGCGAAAACGTTTCGCCAACAGCCCGGGAAGAGGGGGACGCGGAGTACATAGTCGTACCCCAGGTTCCACAGGAGCGGCCCAGCACCGACCCTGCGGAACCCCCCGCACGACCAATTTGACCACGATGACACCACTCTGGTCCGTATAGGCCAAATGCCTGTCCCGGAGATAGCTAAACAGGATAGCTATTAGATAAGGAGGGACGCCGTGGTGTTCGAGCGCCCTCCTTATCACCCACCATGGCAGGGTTGTTAAACTGCATTCGCGAATGTCGAATGCGACACAGAGTAACACCCTGCCAGCCTCCGTCGCGGCCTTCAGAGGGCCATGATGCGTAAATATCGCATCCACGGTCGATCTGCCCTCTCGAAAGCCGTATTGGTCCTCTGACAAATTAGGACCAGTCCGGGACAGGTGCTGGACGATACGGTCGGCGATGACTTTCTCAAAGAGTTTGCCGAACCTCGTCCAGAAACATATCGGCCTATATGCCGACGGTTGGTCTGCGGGTTTGCCCACCTTGGGAGGAGGACGATCCGCGCCAATTTTCCAAGCCTGGGGGAACTGGCCCCGCTTTAGACACTTAGTGAATAAGCGTCGCAGGTGTTCCGCCAGCTCCCCCGTAGCCAAAGACCAGGCTTTTTCCGGGAACTCCATCAGGACCCGAGGCTTTACCGGCCTTCAACCTTTTGGCCGCCCTTTTCAGCTCGTCCATGGAGACCTCGAGCTCCTCGTCCCACTCCGTGTTGGGCGGAGCGGGACCCCCCCTCTGTCCTCCCTGAGATCGTCAGGGAAGAGGGTGCTTATCACTTCTTCGAGGAACTCGGGCTCCATGGACTCCCGTGATTGGGGGCGCCGAGGTCCTCAGCTTATTGAGGACCATTTTATACGGGCGCCCCCACGGATCTTCGTGTAGGTCCTGAAGGAGCTCCAGCCATGATCTGTCCTTGGCCACCTTGATAGCCCTAGGAATAGGCCCGCTTGGCGGAGCGGTACTCTATTCCTGCCTCCTCGAAGCGTCGCGGTTGCCGGTGCTGTGCTTTTCTAGCCCGCAACCAATGACGCCTCGCCTGGACGGAAGAGCGCCGTAACTCGGCGATCTCCTCCGTCCAACAATACGCCTGCCTTGCGTGGATGCGGTTTGGATCGCGGCATGGCGACGTCGCACGCCGCTTTCATGACGCCGCCGATCCACTCCGCGATTGCATCCACGTCCTCCAATTCGGTTATGAGGTCGTCCACCCATAACGAAGTATGGATCGAGGCTCTCAGCAGGTCCTCGTCCATTTTTCTGAGCGCCCACCCGCGGGAAAGCGCTGCTCCGCTTCTTCGCGGCGGGCCTGGACCTCCGGAAGGGTGACCGGGAGGCTCATCTCAATGAACAAATGATCCGAGAGAGTCTCGATCTCCTCGGCCACCCTCCATCCCTCCACTCGGCGGGCGACGTAGGGGCTGGCCCAGGTTAAGTCAATGATAGACCCACCCCGGTGCCTAACGCAGGTCTGGACGTCGCCCTCCTTGAGAAGGGTAAGTCCCAGGCCCGCCGCCCAGTCCTCCAGTATCCTGCCCCGGACGCTCGTGACCGGGGAACCCCACAATACCGATTGGCATTGAAGTCCCCGGCCACGAGCACTTGTTGTCCGGTGTACAAGATCCTCCTTAGGCAGGCCTCCAAGGTTTGCCAGGACTCTCTCAAAGTGGGCCGTGTCACGGTTGGGGGATACATAAACCCCTCCCACAACACACGGCCCCAATTCAACAGCGACATAACCATCTCCCGCCTCAATGCGGGAAGCATGCTACGGGAATTGCCGTTTGTCTCCACGTAATTGCTACCGAGCCGCACCGGCTACCCGCCCACAGCGGATGGTTCTGCGGGATCCAGTACGGCTCGGCAGCTACGCCCAAGCCACACCCGCGCTCCGCCATTGTGTGTAAAAACACATCCTGCGAAGCGCGGGCGTGGTTCAAGTTTGATTGTAGGAGGCGGTGTAGGGCCATTAATAACATTCCTGGTCCCTGAAGTCCTCCCACTCCTTCCCCTCTCGTTCGACTGTTTCGGCCTGTGTCTCGTTAGAAGGCTCCTTAGCGTGACCGTTCTGAGCGGTCGTTTCGTCTGGAGCCAATGTCAGCGGCATCGGCAGTGGGGTAAACTGCAGCGGTACCACCGGCTCCGTTTCCCTCTCGTTTCCTTCCTGTTCCATGGGAAGCGCAGGGGTAGAGTCCAGTGGTGGTGGCAGCGAAGACGATCGCCTCGCCGTTCCTGGTCCCTATTCTTCCTTTTCCGCTGGGCCTTGGGCCTCTCTCTCCATATCCCCGGACTCCGTAGAAGGAGCCGGTCTTTTGGCCAGCTGTCTTCTCGGATCGGGAGATTAGTTTCCTCCACGTTTGTGATCTTTGGTAGGGGGCGGGAGGACGCTGCCTCATCGACATCCATCCTCTCCGCTACCCCGTTAGTCCTAGATCCTGGCCCAGTCATGCTCTTAGCGCCTCTTGGCTTTCCCCTCTTCCTCACTATCGCCGAGGAGCACGATTTGCCCCCGGCGCGATGACCATCCGGCTTCCCCAGGTCCGAACAGACGGGACATTTGGGGGCCGCGTTACAGTCCCCGGGCCAGGTGTCCGCTGTCACCGCACCTATAGCACCGAGTGCTGCGGTCTGCCTCGCTGGTGCACTGAGTGCGGACATGGCCCCCCCTCCAGGCATCTGAAGCACTGGAGGGGTCTGGGTTCCAACACCCGCACCCGGGCCTCAAACCAGCCCATCGTTAGTTTGCCGCCAGCGCCGGTTATGGCGTTGACGGCCGCGAGTGGGCATTTCACCCAAGTCGTGTTGAGTCCATTTGGACCTCTACGGAGAGGTCCGACCTGGACTTGCGAAGCCGCGCACTTGCCCTTGTTGGCAACGACCGCCGCAACCTCGCTTTCTGTGATAGAATCCTCCAAATCTAGGATTCTGATCTCGCCTTTCTTGGAGGGTCTTGAGACTTTGACCTCCGGGCGTCCCTCAAACAACATGGCAAGCTGATCTGCCAGTTGGTCGGCCTTCGGGCATTTTCCTTACCGGGAATCTCTATTATGAGAGCCCCGGTTTGGGCCCTTTTGGGTTTGAAACCTCTGGTAAAGCCTAATAGACTTAAGTCTATTTTGGCCCGAGCCTCTCTCAGGAGCTCCTCGTATTTGCCATCGGAGCTCGTAATAGTGATCGCCTCGCTCCGTGGCAGCTTCCTCTTAGCTGTCCCGGTTGTAGAGGCGGTACGTGGTCTGTTTGTTTAACAGGCTTGGCCTGGGCTAGGCTTTCGCGGCAGCGGGTGCCCTCTGATTTCAGAGACAACCGTCCGCGTTCGCCTTTCTCAGTGGCCTGTTTGTTTCCTCGCTTTCCCTTCTTTGCCACCGTCTGCCAGGCCTCGTTGGTCTTGGCAATCTGGCGGATTGCCCTGTTTAGCAGGGGGGGCAAGTGGGGGAGATCTGTTGGTCTGCTTGCTCCCAGCCTTCGTGGTCGAAATACCCGGAGCCATCCCTTGCGGGAGCCTTCCTCACCGTCTCGGCATAGGATGGCCCAGTCTGGGTCTTGCCCTTCCCGCGATTGGTATTGGCCTTGTTGCCACCAACGTCCTTGGCCACCGTAACCCCTTAGCCGAGGGGACTCCGACGCCCTGCGTCGGTCCCCCGGTTTTAGCAGTGGCGGCGAGCGTGTCTGGCGCCTGAGTGGTCAACAGCCTCTCCATTAGCATGCCGAGCATGCTTTCCAGCTTGTCCAGCCGGAGCCTACTGGGTCTGCTCCCATTATTTGATCCTCCGGTGAAGCGACCTTTGTGAGAATGATTCCCTCGAGTCGCCCCGTTTGTTGGACGCCTTTCGGATGAACGGCCCCCTCGAGGACCGTCGTTCTGCCACCGATAGCTGGTCTTATAACCGGCGGCATTCCCTCTTGGTCTATTTCTTGGAGGATTCGTCGCCTATTCTTCTCGGCGGCCTCTCTCTCCCTTTCCTCGACTTTGTCATCTTCTTCGTCCGAAGAGCCTGGGATGACATTATTCCTGCTCCCCCTAGTACTTCTTGTATAGACTGGTGATGGCGGAATTGGAGCGTCGTTCTCCGCCTCCATGTCCATTTGTCCCTCTCTTCTCGAGGACAGCGTCTTTTCTACGAGATCACGTAGCTCTGCGTTGTCCTTGCGGAGGGCGGCCACCTGGGAGCGGAGTTCCTCGACCTCCACGTCTCTGGCGGTCTGACTTTCCTGACCTCCTAGTCGGGTGATCAGGTGTGTCACTGCTGCTGTGATCGAAGCGGCGGCATCGTTTAGGTGCTTCCGATCAGTCCCCCGAGGCTGGCCGTGGTGCAAATCTTGTCCATTTTACAGACAGCCTCAAGGATTCTTGACGGGAGGTCGTTGGTCGGGGCCAACTTGAACTCCTCTAGTCTCACCTTCTCGGATTTTCCTACTTTTAGATAGATCCGCCCCCACGGATGAGTCCTCCAGGTCGCGGATTCTCTTCTCTTCTTTCTGTCTTTCCTTACGGGCGAGGAGCATCTTCTTCACTTCCCACTCGCCCGTGGTTACTGGTCGTCCTCCCTTTCGATCGGTGTCCTTGGTCCAGAGCTTACCGTCTACTGGATCAACAAACACCGACGTGTCCGAGACGTCTGGATCGTCTTCGTCCTCGTCTATGGAGTCGACGTCCACCATAGTAGCGTCGGAATGTTCCATATCCGACTTCCCAGTAGCCGAGTTAGTCCTAAGGGCTTTCCTCGACCTGTCTAGAAGTCGATCGGTCTCGGATTTTCTCCCTGTCTTGGTGGGAGACCGGGATCGAGAAGGTCGGTCCGCAATCCTCTGCGCTAGGGGAATATCCTCCTCAGGGCTGTCCTTACTCCGCGGAGTCTTCGCAGCTCTGTCGCGCGCACTTTGAGGGCCCAAAGGCTTCCTCGTGGTGCTCCTGGACCTCCCCTTTTTGGGACCAATGGCTCCCTTGGGAGGGGCCATTGGTCCCTTCTTACCTTCTACCCTGGAGGACTTGTCACTCGGGGGAGCTTGTTTGCTTCCCCCGAAGTTGGCAAGATAGTCGTCCAGACTTGTCGCCTGGGCGCCTCCGCTCCAGTGGCTTCCTCCCGCCACTCTATTGTCGAGGACCATCCCTCGCTCTCGCGAAGAGACGCCAGTGCCCTCTTTAGGGTGGCTCTTGGCTCCATCCTGAGCGATCGTATGTTCCCCTGAAACGCTCGCTGACCACGCTTCAGGCAGCCCATCGTACGATAACGACGTGGGGGGAACTGGGACGATATTCCCGCCAACACGCCGGCCCTTGGTATCCGAGTCCAAGGAGTTTGCTCCTTTCGACGTCATTATTCATTAAATTTATGGTGGTTTCTTTTCGGGGTGGCCTTCCCCTAGGCTGGTTGGCTTCCTAGCCTCACGAGCCCAGCCTGCCCGAGCTCGGGTATCCCCGGGTTCGCCGAACCCGTATCGGGGACGCCCACCGGAAACCGGCAGCCGCCCCCGACCCCTGGGGGCTCCACCCGTCAGCCGACGCCACGCCGAGGAAGTCCGACCATACACCCCGGCGAGCGACGAGAGGACCGGCCGAGTAAACTCGATCCCAGCCTCCCGCCGCCCACCGAGGGCAAGGCACGGGACCCCCAGCGGCCGCCTCCAACGGGCAAACCGAGCGCACCGCCAGCCCTTAGCCGACGGCAGGGACGACACCGACCCTCACCAGGAAACGTCCTGGCGGCCCGGCGCGTCCCTCCTCCTAGGGTTGCCCGGCCCCGACCCTCGGATTAATTCCGAGCGGCCCGAGCAACCCCCAGTGAGCCCGCAATCCCAGGATCTGCCGGAGCACCGGCGTGCAATGATCCTGAGACTGTCCTCCATCCTGCCGGAGCACCGGCGTGCAATGGATGGAGGAAGGCCCACCCTGTCCCAGTTGCCGGTGGAAGCATCAAAAGCCCCTAACGGTCCCGGCCGACCGGGCGTTTGAAGTCAGGGTCGCCATCCCCTACCGGCTGTTGGAGACTGAGTGGCCGAAGCCAGACTCAGCCTCCTAGCGGAGCAGCCGGTCCCCGGTTTTCTGTCAGGGTTTTCCTTCCCTTAGGACGGTGGGAGAGCCTAGGCTCTTCCCTCACGGCACCGTCCGGTCCGAGCAAACTTTTATAGAGGGCGCCTCCCTCGCGAGTCCCCGGAGGGACTCCCCGGTCCACGACAGACCCGTAGGACTGCCGTGGATTACGGTACTGGTGTGCTCGGGCACTCCAGGCTCGCAAAACCCGTAGTGGGGGGCTCCCCCGGGCCCCTAGAGGCTCCGGGAGGACTCCCCCACCCCCTGGAGGGAACTGAGTATGACCCTAGCCGAAACATTGCCAGCCATCATTCTCGAGGCCATTAACGGAGTCGACTTGGTGGCCGAGAAATCGGGCTCCTAAGTGGGATACACAAGGGCTGCCTAAATAGATCGGCGGCAACAATCAAGGCTGCACTAACTTTGTTGGTGCAGCGGTATGAGGACCCGGCGACGGGCTACGCCAAAGACGCCGAACTAGAGAGATTGAGGGAGCGTATAACCGCTCAGGAAGCGGAGCTCGCGTCGTTGCACGAAATGAAAGCGCAGCACTTGAGCAATCAGCGCGAGCTGCAAGAGCTGCGGCAGAAGACGGAGTGGCTGCAGATGCAGCCTGGAGACAAGGAGCAGCGACGCGACGAGGTCGACCATGAACACTGGGAGTTCGGCCTCGGTGCCAAGCTCTGAAGAAAAGGGAGCGAAGAGGAAGAAAATGACGATTCCTTCGTCGTCATCATCAGGTGCCGAGGACCCCGCTGGAAGAAGAAACGACCCGGCGGAATTCGGTAACGACGCGGAGATAAATCCGGAAACTCAGCCGGACGAAGAGATAACCAGCTCGAGGGACAAGATAATGGAGGAAATTGCCGCGGAAGGAATGCCCGTAGCGGTAAGACCCTCCATTCAGGGGAAGAGCAAGGTCATAGACCCAGCAATTCCCGTGGCTGCCGCCGTCGCATTGGTCGCCCCCTGAAGGAGGGAACTGCCGGAGAACCGGGCATGGAGAGACGATTGGCCGCGATTATGGTAACCATTATCAACGAGAGGGCCAAAGAATCAGAGGACAGGCTCCTAGCCAAAATAATGGCCGGGCTAAACATGAAGGATCCGAAGGCGGGAGGGAAGAGCGGGGGAGAGACCCCTTCCCCAGCCAGGTGGTGCCTGCTCCCCCGAGTGGAAACGACAAGAAGGGCAAGGGAAAAGCGGCGAAGGCCGCCACGCAAGTGCAAGCGGCAAAGACCGTTCCCACGGCGACCGAGACTGTGTCTTGGGCGCAGGTACTAGGACGAAAGGCCGCCCCCAACTCCGTTCCCACGAGGACCGCGTCGAGGACGCGGCCTCAGGTACAAGGAGGAAAGGGTGCACCGGCCACCGCTAGGAACACGAACGAAGGAGAATGGACTCAGGTGGCGAGAAGGAAGAAGGGCGGAGAGAAGGCAGGAACAGTCGGAACGGGGAACCAGCCGCGACCCCCCACCTGGAACGGCCGCGAGTTTCAACAAGAGTAATGCCGCGAAGCCCAAGAATGGAGGGAAATCGAAAGGACAGAGCTCGTCCCCTCAGCAGGTGAAAGAGGGTGGAAAGAGAAGGAGGGTGCCGCGTACAGCGGCAGTGACGCTCACGTGCCCCGAGGGGCAATACGCGGAGTACATGGGCGTCGTGAGGCGAACGGTGAAATTAGAAAATCTCGGGATCACGAAGCCCCCCAACGTGAGGCGTACCGCGACGGGGGCGTTGAGTCTGGAGATCACCGGGCAAGGAAACGCCGAGAAGGCCGACGCCCTTGCCAGCAAAATGGCGGAGTCCTTAAGCGGCAAAGAGCGGGTGAGGGTAGGTAAGGCCAATAATGACGGCCAAACTCAGGTTGAGTGGGTTCGGAGAATCCATCTCGGAGATAAGGGAGACGCTGGCAAGCAAAGGTGGCGTCAGTCCCTTCAGCGTATCAGTCGGGGCGATACAGAGAATGGCCAACGGACTTTGCTCGGCGGTGGTAAAATGCCCACTGGCAATGGCGAACTCCCTTGTGAGGGAGAATAAAATAACACTGGGGTGGTCTCCGGTGAAAGTCGCCATGTTAGATAAGAGGCTACTCCAGTGTTTTAAATGCCTGGAGTTGGGGGCACACCCGGGTGACCTGCCGCAACGAGGCGGATCGAACCGGGGCGTGCTATTACTGCGGGGACACGGGACACCCGGCGCGCAGCTGTCAGGACCCGAGGCATGCAAGGTGTGCGCGGATAAGGGGCTGCCACACGGACACCGAATCGGAGGCCCATCATGCACGGGGTGCCGCAAGGGAAAGGGGAAGAAGACAGCGGGCAGGCCCGCTAGCGAAACCCCCGCGGCGGCGGGTCAAAAAAAGCCGAAGCCAAAGAAGATGAGTGAAGTGACGGTTTCGGGTTTCAAGGTTTCACGCAGGGAGGGAGACTCATAGCCGGGGTCATACCGGAAGCGGGCAAGGAGCAGAGACCCCCGACTAGGAAAGGGAAGAAGGCAAACTCTCAGGAATCCGTACCTACGGAGAGAGCGGAGACGGGAACCCAGCTCGACGACGACGTAGAAATGAGCAGCGGAAAAGAGAAGACCTCCACAACGGAGGCGGAGATGTTGGAGGAGACGGGGGATAACCCCCCGCCGGTGATCGATGAGGATGGAGTGGAGGGCTCCGTGGGGCGTATGCAATGGCCCTACGGATCCTCCAAACTAACCTGAACCACGCCCGCGCAGCCCAGGACCTATTCTTCCAGGTCTTGGCAGAGCGCGGGTGTGGTTTGGGGATCGCTGCGGAGCCCTACAACGTCCCGAATCACCCCTGCTGGGCGGGGACGACAGGGGCTCCGTCGCGATCACCTGGAGGACGCTGCCGACGTCCCCTCCCAGCGTTCGAAAAGGAGCAGGAGAGGGGTACGTGGTAGTAGAATGGGGGCCCACCTCTGTGGTGGCGATCTATGCCCCTCCTAGCTGGTCCCGCGCCAGATACGAGCGGTTTCTGTTGCAGCTCGAGGACGTCGTCCGTGCATGCTCGTCCGGCCGGGTCATGGTCGCGGGGGACTTCAATGCGAAGTCAACGCTACGGGGTTCCCCGCGAACCGATTGGAGGGACTTCCGATTCACGGAAGAATGGGCGGATTAATTCGGGCCGAGAGAGTACGTGCGTGCGGCGGCAGGGGTCGTCGGTGGTCGATCTTACTTGGGCCACTCCCCCTGTCGCTCGCGAAATACGTAAATGGAGGGTGGTCACGGACCAAGAAACTCTCTCTGATCACCGGTATCTGGAAATGATGGACCGGGCCACCCCCCCCCCCCCGAAGTACTCGCCCGCCGCCGTCACGCTATTAGGCAGAGGAAGAGGTGGGCCCTCAAAAAGATGAATCCCGACCTTTTCGAGGCAGCGGTCATGGCCTTTATGTGGGGCAGGAGGGTCGAGGATGAGATGGGAAAGGGGGATATTGACAACGAAGTCGGGGAGCTGGTCGGAGACATGTCGCAGGCTTGCGACGTGGCGATGCTCCGGCTTCGCCCCCTCCCCCCACGGAAACAGGTCTACTGGTGGACGGAAGAGCTCGCAGACTTGAGGCGCTTTTCCGTCCGGTCCAAAAGGACATGGCGCAGGCGCCGCGCAGGAAGGCGCGGCGCTCTGAGCATGGAGGAGGCAGGAGAGGCCTGGCGTGCCATACGCGCGGCCAAGGAACGCTCCTGGAAGGAGCTTCTCGACAGCGTGGAGGAGGATCCGTGGGGGCGCCCATATAAACTGGTCCAGGACAAGCTGAGACCTTGGGCGCCCCCGCTCACGGAAACGGTGGACTCCCCATTCGTGGAAGAAGTGGTTGAAAAGCTCTTCCCCCGGGACAGCGGGGGAGAGGTGTTGTTTCCTGCAGTCGCACTCAAGACTGGAGGGAAGAATGGGGGGTCGACGAGGAAGAACTGTCGAGGGCTCTCCGCAGGGTCAGGAGGGGAAAGGCTCCTGGCCCTGACGGAATTCCAGGGAGAGCGTGGACCTTGGCCGCAGGGGGACTGGCCGGCAGGATGCGCAAGATTTACACCGCGTGTCTGCGCGCCGGCTGGTTCCCCAAGAAATGGAAGGAGGCCAGCCTGGTGCTCCTGCCAAAGGCGGGCAAGCCTGCGGGCTCGCCGTCCGCCTACCGGCCCGTGTGCCTGCTGGACGAGGCGGGAAAGATATTCGAAAGAATAATAGTGGAACGCCTCGTCCAGCATCTGTCCCGGATGGGCAGCAAGGGATTCTCGGACGACCAGTTCGGCTTCCGTGCCGGGCGGTCGACCATAGACGCAATCAAACGTGTCTTGGCCCGGACGGAGGCCGAAATTGTCTGGGGGAGGATTGTTATGGACGTATCATTCGATGTAATGAACGCCTTCAACTCTCTCCCTTGGCCGGTTATAGGGGAGGCCCTGTTAAGATTAGGGGTCGCCCCCTATGGTCGTCCGAGACTATTTCCGGGACAGAGGCTTGACGTACACGGACCGGGACGGTGTCCTGAGAGTCAGGCTAATAGAGTGCGGAGTCCCGCACGGGTCCGTATTAGGACCTGTGCTGTGAATAATAGCATATGACCTGGTTCTCAGGACACCACTCCCCATAGGATGCTCTCAGGTTATGCAGACGATGTATACCTGGGAGTCAGCGGGGAGGAATGGCAGGGGCTTTTTGGGCTGGCCAACGTGACAGCGGCATGCGTGGTGCGCTTGATAACGAGACTGGGCCTAAAGGTGGCCCCACAAAAAACACAGATGACTGTTTTACAACCGGAGGGAGTGGGGCCCACCGCCGGCGTGGCTCAGTCTCAGAGTCGAGGGAGTTGAGATCCCGCCCACTCCTCAGCTTAAATACCTGGGGATGTGGCTGGACGGCGAAAGGAAGTTTGGCGAACACGTTGCCCGCGTGGTCCCGAGGGCTGGGCAGGTTGTGAACAACCGATCCAGGCTGTTGCCCAATCTGGGCGGGGCCGGCGGGCGCGTGCGTCGCCTCTACACGGCAGCGGTCCATTCCGTGTTGCTCTACGCAGCACTGGTTTGGTGGAGGGAGGTGGGCGAGTCAGCCCCCCTCAGAAGGAAGATGGAGGCCGTACAACGGATCATAGCCGTTAGGGCCTCCAGAGCTTACAGGACCGTTGCCCATGTAGGGGCGACAACCTTGGCGGGAATGACCCCGGTGCACCTTTTGGCAAAATATTATGCCGAGACTTACGAAGCGGTGCGCCAGACGACAGAGAAACTGGGAAAGGTCCCGTCAAGGATACGGATGGCGCTGAGACAGGAAGCGCGGGCGGCTCTCCTCCTCTACTGGCAAGAGTGGGTAGCGGACCCCCGACAACAGTGGGGAAGGAGAGTCGTCGAAGCCGTCCAGCCGATGTTTGAGGAGTGGGTGGAAGGCGTCAGGCGAAGACGCCTCGCCTTCCATGCGGTGCAGGTGATAACGGGCCACGGATGTTTCGGCCATTACCTGCACCGCATCGGAGTGCACCACGCGCTGCCACCATTGCCCGGAGGGGGCGGACACGGCGCAGCACACGCTGGAGCACTGTCCAGCGTGAGCAGATGAGCGCCGTGCCCTCCGGACTGCTATTGGGGAGGATCTCTCCCTTCCGGCCGTCATAGCCGCGACGGTCGGAGTGGGAGAGGAACGCAGAGAGAGATGAAGAGCGTTCGTCTCCTTCTGTGACAAGGTTATGTCGCAGAAAAAGGCGGACGAGAGGGTGAGGAGGGGAGAAGCCGCCGCTTCTCAAACAGATAGTGAGTGAGTAGGGGAAACCATCATTTATGGCCTACCCCCCCCTCAAAAAAAGGGGAATACTAGCAACCGGACCGACGTCCGGGCATCTTCCCCCTCCGGATAATCGAAGGGGGAGATAGTGTTATCGACGGAGTGGGAGGGCGCCGGGAGGGCGGACCCCCGAAACCTCTACGGAGGTGGAGGTCTTCCCTCTCGCCGCTGTTTGTGCCGAGCAGGTCGGCGGAGGGCGCGAGTCGGAGGGGGCTCGGGCGGATCCCTTACGGGGGTTCCGCCACAGGCGCCCCCTTCGGCCCATGAGGGCAGGGAGCCGGGTCTCCGTGGGGAGGGCTTACGAAGCTCCCTGCCCTCTTTGGAGGGTGCGGTGAGGAGAGGGGCTCCGCCTCCCTGGCGGCGGGCCTGACTGGTGCCGGGACGCTCCCCGACGGCCGTAGTTCCCGGGTGGCAAGGCCTGACTGGTTGCCCCGGCGTTCCCCGATGGTCCGTCGTCGTGGGGTAGGACGGATGTTCCCCTCTCCTCTACCGCCTGGGGGTGGCGCGTGGTGCGGGTCCGCCACGCGTCACAGCTGGCCCTGACTGGTTGCTTCGGCGCTCCCCGATGGGTCAGCACCCCCAGAGTGGGGGGGGGGGGTGGTAGGCTGGGGCTAGTCCCCCCCAGCCTCCACTTGTTATTAGTTTTTGTCCGAAAAGACAGGGGGCACAAACCCCAGGAGGAATGCCTCTTCAAGGCAGGCGTGGGGGGGGATCGCGGAAGTTATCAGTGCGGTACCCAGGTCCTCCCCTACATAGCGCCAAGGAGGGTCTGATGGGGGTTTTAGCCGGTAGGCTATGAGTGACGTCGCTTCGGCGATATGCGCTCGTAGAATCCGGCACAGTCCCGCCCCGGGCCCGGGGCGCGGGCAGTCTTTGGAAGATTTCCCCCATCTAAAAGAAAAAGTATATATATATATACATATAATTTCTGTAACTTTTAAAGCAAATATCTCAGAAACGGGTCAGACAATTAATCGCAAATTTAATACAGGTTTTTGGGATATATAAGTGCCAGTCCCCAGGGGTCGGGGGAGGCCACCGGGGACCCTTAGGGGTCCCTAGGAGCCTTCCCCGATACGGGTCTTGCGCACCCGGGGTACCCGAGCACAGCAGCACCGTAATCTTCGTCAGTCTTCGGACTGGCGAAGACCGGGGAGCCTTTCTAAGGGCTCGCGAGGCAGACTACCTCTATAAATAATTGTCCGGCCGGTCGGGGCCGTGAAGGATGAGCCTTTGCTCTCCTAACCGACATAAGGGAAGGAAAACCCTGACAGAAAACCGGGGGACCGGCTGCCCTGCTTAGGAGTCTGAGTCTGGCTTCGGTCACCCAGTCTCCAACAGCCGGTAGGGGATGGCGACCCTGACTTCAAACGCCCGGTCGGCCGGGACCGTAGGAAGGAGTTTCCACTCCTCTCGCCGGCCTAGAGGAAGGAAAACCTCGATAAAAACCACGGGGTTTTTGGGGTGGGTTTGGCTCCTTCACCCATTGCACGCCGGTGCTCTGGCAGGGTGGAAGAGCTGGGGGTTTTCGGGGTAGGGCTCTTGAATCTTCTCACCCATTGAACGCCGGTGCTCCGGCAAGGTGAGGGGATTTGGTCGCCCGGGCCGCTCGGACGTACTCCGAGGCGGGGCCGGGCGACCAGAGTTGGAGCAGACCCGCCGGGCCGCTCGGACATATTCCGAGATCGGGGCCGGCGGGTCTGGCTGCCGGACGTATGTGCCGGTAGCGGGTAGGACCCCCTAGGGGTCGGGGGCGGTTCCTGGGAGTCACTTCCCGGGGGGCGTTCTCGACACGGGTTTGGCGAACCCGGGGGTACCCGAGCTCGGGCAGGCTGGGCTCGTTAGTTTGGTAGACAGCCAGCCTAGGGGAAAGCCACCC
This sequence comes from Temnothorax rugatulus, assembly GCA_035220575.1. Taxonomy (NCBI): domain Eukaryota; kingdom Metazoa; phylum Arthropoda; class Insecta; order Hymenoptera; family Formicidae; genus Temnothorax; species Temnothorax rugatulus. The sequence continues at coordinate 24,102 of JASTWL010001396.1, read as the reverse complement.
CAAAAATAAACCAAATTTAAAAATTAAATGGGATGTACACGACTAGTGATAAGAAATTACCGTCTCAGGGTGACCATGGAACCGACGGCAAAATTGACGTCGGCTCCTTCGGCTTCAATGGTTGCAGCTGAACAGGCGGCACAGAAAGCAGCTGACGTGATGACGTCACGGCCAGGCGGAGGAATGCAGCAACAGGTGGCGGCAGATGTGAGCAAAGTGCAGGCCGTTGACCATCCGTACAGTATATTAAAGGAGATAGATCCGGTCGACGTACCAGTGGCATCGATCGATAAAGATCTAGCAAGCAAGATCCAGGAACGAGAAGATCTACAAGGAGGAGATCCAGTCGACTTCCACGAGGATATACAACTTAATAAGTTGATTGAAGAAAGTCAATTACTTGAAATCCCATATGTGGGAGAAACGACCGAGATCGTTAACGAATAAGTTAGTATCGGGGATAGTTACGCGCGTAAAGTTATTTTATTTTAAATATATTTGCGATAGAGGCGCATGACCGAAGTTTAGTTTCTTATCTTTTATTATGCATGGAACTTGAAGCTCATTTAATTATACAATTCTCTTGTTTTATATATATATATATATATATATATATATATATATATATATATATGTCTGTGAGAAGCGTAAAAGGACTTAACGATTTATTTCGACGGCATCAGAAGGCATAACTCAATTACATAAAAGTAAAAGTACGATATTGCAATAGTTTGTTGACGTTTGTTGCAATAGTTTAAGATGACGAATTGAGGATGCAATAAAATGTATAAATTTGACATTGCGATAAACGTTTTATTATGATATGTCATTGATTGACAAAGAAGAATTTATTTTGTTAATTATAATATAATATTATATAAAGTAAAGATTTAGAGTCTGTTGAGTGCAGTATTTTATGTTAAAGAACATTTTGCGTACAAATTAGATTGTAAGAATAAAGATGACTGATGTGATATGCGTGAAATGATAATATTGTACTTACTTGCATCCCACGGTGATCCAACAGATAAAGATCTCTGAAAAAGAAATATTAATACGAAATTAGAATATAACTATACTTACCAGCCAAAGATGACGAGATTTCTATAAGGAAAGAAATATTAAATTGAAATTGGAGAACAGGAACATCGTGAGATGTAGTGATAATGGATATTAAAGAATTAGTTATAAATCTAGAGATAAAGATGACGTTTGATGATTTTTGACACAGTTTCCAAAATCCTAGTAACTTACTAAAAAGATAATTAAAGCAAAACGCGTATAATCGAAGTTATTTGACGTTAATGAAGTATTCGGAAACTGTTTCAAGGATATACGGCTGCGAGATAGTAAATACCCAAAGTCACTAGATGTGGGTGGCGTGGCAGTCGGAATCTAACTAGATATGGGTGGCGCGCGGAGCGTTATCAATCTGTGCGCAAGCGTGAGGCGGAAGTGGGAGGCTTCCGAACAGGAAAGGTGGTCTTTCCTTCGACAACCATCGTTCGGTGCAACATCGTCGCGACAACGCGCGCGTATCGATCGGCATCGAGCGAGAAGGAAAAGTATCCGGGCGCGTACGTTATCCGCGGGCTTCCTTGAAAGCCAGATCACATTCGGAAAGTAATATTAAGCCGAATCAAACGTTATCTTTACGATAATCGTATCTCACGGGAGGTGATGCAATCGGGCGTGTCATCGCACATTATCCATTGTAATCCGTAGCCATCCGTGAAGATAAATAATATATTCTTGTTATTTGTTAAATATACGGCAATAACGAGTTATTTTCCCTCGTCAATCCATATCCCAGCGAGTATTATTCGTATCCGTCATAAGTGCGCGATCGCGTAAAGGGCGTGGTCGATCAAAAAACGCAAGACAAAAGCAAAAGTACATCGAGCTGAGGAAGGAGAGGAAGTCAAACACAGCTACCGGAAGTAAGCCGAGCTGATAAGCGTTCTTCGTTATCGCACACATAAAACGAAGTGGCGACCGTAACAACGTACGAGTGAGTACATTCATTGAAATTATAACACTGTACACCGCGTGTCCGGTCACAACCGGACACCCAGAGACCGGCGTGGGAGGAGTACCGTCCCGGCTCTCCCCACGTCGTCATCGGACGACGGGCTAACCCCCAGGTTGCAGGCCTGGGGGCGGAAAATACGATCGCCCAGAAGGACGGTGCGAGGGGAACTCGCTTGCGATCTCCCTCAGTAAAAGGAGGAAAGGCTCCCAAATCTGGGTCTGGGAGCAAGAAGAGAATTGGCCCAAAATCCTTTATGGGCTCTCGGGCAGCTGGGGGTTCTTCGGACTTGGGCCAAGGCGGGGAACATGATTTCGTGGTCCCTGCCACTCCGCCGCAGGAAAGGGAGTCCCGTCGGGATCAACATGAAAGGATTCAGCATGATAGTGAGAAGATTCTCACTGACGCTGAAAACTTTCTAAATCAGTGGGATGGAAATATAGACAAGAGCCGAGACTCCTCTGTACGGTCGGAGGTCTCGGACTGCTCGGTGGTCCTCAATGAAGACAATGTATTGCGTTATGCACCCGAGTCGAGAAAGAGAGGCAGGCCAGTAACGACAGGCGAGTGGGAGATAAAGAAGCACAAGCTTGCCGAGAGGTGCCGAAAGGAGGAGGAAAAGAGGATCAAGGACCTCCTCGATCCTATGGTCCCGGCGGAACCGTCTAGGAGCCGCCGAGAAAGGGAACATAGGTTCATGGAAGAGTTCAGGCATGCTCCAGTCGAGGATCTTGTTAGTAGGATCGTGGAGCAGGTAGCTACGGTGGACAAGATGAACTTCACTAGCAAGAGCCTGAGGGGACCGGATCAAGGTGCTCTCAACTTGGCGGCTTCCACAATTATCGCGGCCATCACTCATCTCAACAACAGGTTGAAGACGAGGGACGAGATGACTGGGGAAGAGGCAGAGCTCGAGGATCTCAGGCGAAAAGCGTCAGACTCGAGGATCAAGTAGCCCAACTGCGTAAGGAGTTGAAAGAGCGCAAGGGCATCCCTTGGGGGAAGGAAATGGAGGTGAAGACGATGAACTCTCCTCCTTCCGTGTCACGGCCAGGATCTCCTTTGGATAGGCGTAGAAGAAAGAGGGCCAACGTCATCCATTATAGGGAAGACTCGCCTGTTGATGACTCGCCCGTTGAAGGAGAGACCAGGCGAGAAGAGATTCTCGAAGAAATCGCGGTGGAGGGCATGCCAGCAGCTGTAAGGCCGCCCGTGGGCGGGAAATCGAAAACGATTGACCCTGCTATTCCACCGAGGAATCCCCAGTCCCAAGACATGAGCCTCAAAGAGAGATTCATGAGGGAAATGAGGAAGATTGAGGCTAGATTCGAGGAAATGTTTAGGGGGCTCATGGCTAAGATAACCATGCCAGCCCCTAATGCATCTGCCAGGCCTACGAAGAAAAACTCCGCAGGCGGCACTGCGGCTACACCATCTTCCTCAACCTCTTCCGTTGCCTCCCAAGAAGGAAAAGGAGGCAAGGGAAAGAAGAAGAAAGACAAACAGAGGGATCCTGCGAGTCGAGCGGTGGTCCCAGCGGAGACACCTAAGAAGAAAAGCCCTGCTGTCGGTGCTAGGGACTCGACGGCAGCGACCCCCCCTACACCCGCCCGAACTACAGGAACCTCCTTCTCGGAGGTGGTTAAGAGGGGCACAGTGGGGGGAAAGAAGGGGCAGCCGCAGCTTCAGCCACAGCAGCAACGGCAGCAACAGCAGCAGCGACCGAATCCCACTAAAGGGAAAGGCGCGTGGGGGGACAAACAAGTCCCCTCGAATAACAAGGGGAAGAACGGAGCGGCCACGGGTAACAACATGGCCGGCAATAATAAGAATGCGAAGGCCAAGAAACCGCCGAAGACTGCAGCGGTTACCTTGACGTGCCTTGAGGGAAACTACGATCAGCTTATGAAGGAAGCTCGTAATCGTATTTTCCTCAAGGACCTAGGAATAGAGGGTCCCTTAAAACCCAAGAGGGCCCAGACCGGAGCGCTCCTTATAGAGTTCCCCGGCAAGGAGGGCGCTGCCAAAGCGGACAAGTTGGCGGAAAAAATGTCGGAGCTGTTTAGAGGCCGGGACGGGGTGATCGTATCACGGCCGATAAAAACGGGCGAAATTCGAGTCCTCGATATTGAGGACTCGGTCCAGCCCGAAGAGGTGGTGGAAGCCATTGCCAATCTTGGCAAGTGTCCGGCGTCCCAAATTCAAGTCGGCCCATTCAGACGTGGGCCGAATGGCCTGATGACAGCTTGGGCCAAATGTCCCTTGGCGGCTGTTGGCACCATTAGGGACAACGGCAACAGGCTGCAGCTGGGGTGGTTTGTTGCAAGGGTGCAACCGCTCGAGACAAGGCCCCTCCAATGTTTCAGATTTTTGGAGCGGGGCACGTCCGAGCGACTTGCACGAGTAAAGCCGACAGAGGGACGAGATGCTACAGGTGCGGCGCTGAAGGTCACCGCGCACGCGACTGTAGTGAGAAAGTTAATTGCCCGGTGTGCGCGGACTTAAATAAACCATCTGCACACCGAGCGGGAGGTAAGGCCTGTACATCGGCCAGAAGGAGAAGGAGACCTGGGTGGGCTGTTACGCAAAAACCAGCCCCCGCCCAATTGGAGGACGCAGTGATGCGTTCAGTAGAAGACACCAGTGACCCTGGGGTCTCTGCTATGGAGGTGGACAAACCCCCCCTCAAAAGACCGCAGTCCAATGAGCGAGAAGGCGAGAACCAAGTGGCCTTGAAGAAACAGGCCATAGAACCTGCTACCGCGAAGGATCCTTCCAAGGATAAGCCTGATAAGGAGAGAGAGGGGGAAACTTCAAGCATTGAGGAACTGTAATGCCTCCAAGTATTCTCCAGGCCAACTTAAATCACTGCCGCGCGGCCCAGGACTTGTTTTTTCAGTCCATTGCAGAGCGCGGCAGTGGCCTGGGGATTATAGCGGAGCCGCTTCGAGCGCCACCAAACCACTCATGTCGAGCGGTCGGCCGGTGCGGCTCCGTTGCCATAACTTGGAGGCAGGCGGCGGACCCGGTTGCCTGTACTCGACTTGAGGCGGGTGACAGGTTCGTCGCCGTGAGGTGGGGCCAGGTCTCAGTAGTGGGGGTATATTTGCCCCCCAGTCTGAGCTTGGCTGGGTATGAGTCCATTCTCGACGACATTCGTCGTGTCGTCGAGAGGATCAATCCAGCGCCGGTGGTCGTGGCCGGGGACTTTAACGCCAAATCGGCGTTGTGGGGCTCCCCGGCCACTGACGCTCGAGGAAGGATCCTCGAAGGATGGGCGGCGAGCCTGGGCCTGTGTGTTCTCAACACAGGTACGGCACAAACCTGCGTGCGGTCAAGGGGGGGTCCATAGTTGACCTTACGTGGGCCAACCCTGCGGCCGCACGACGAGTTTCGGGATGGAGGGTGGTCGAGGGGGTCGAGACACTTTCTGACCATGTGTATATCGAGTTCTCCCTCTCGACCATGTTGCCTGAGGTCCGGGCTCGCCGTCGGCAACTTGACAAGAAGTTCCCGAGGTGGCAATGGAGGAGGATGGGCTGCGAAATGTTTCGGGCCGCGGTTCATACCTCGCTCTGGGGAGAAAACATCCTTACGGATGGTTCAATCGACGTGGACGAAATGGCCAACAGGATCGGGGACATCATGACCGAGGCATGTGATGCCGGGATGCCCCGATCCAGGCCTAGTCCACGTCGAAAGGCGTATTGGTTGACGGAAAAGATAGCCGAATTAAGGCGATCCTTCGTCCACGCTAGAAGAGTCTGGCTGCGAGCCCGGCGCAGCCAAGATCCTCACAGGTTAGAGGCCGGAGAGGGCTACCGCTCCGCCAAGCGGGCCCTCTCCATGGCTATAAAGGTGACCAAGGACAAATCGTGGGAGAAACTCCTTCAGACCATTGAGGAGGACCCATGGGGGCGCCCTTACAGGATCGTCCTGAATAAGCTCAGGCCGTGGGCGCCCCCTACAACCGAGTCTCTAGACCTCGAGTTCCTAGAGGAGGTCGTCGATACCCTCTTTCCCGACGATCCTGGGGAGAGGGTCGGCGACGCTCCCGCTCCACCGCCTGTGGAGTGGGAGGATGAACTCGGGGTCACCATGGAAGTGATGAAGAAAGCCGCCATACGGCTAAAGGCGGGTAAAGCTCTTGGACCTGATGGAGTTCCAGCTAAGGCGTGGTCCTTGGTCACCGGGAAACTGGCCGAGCACCTCGGGGTGCTCTATACGAAATGTCTGAGGGAAGGCCGGTTCCCCCAAAGATGGAAAACGGCGAAGTTGGTCGTCCTCCCCAAGGAGGGGAAACCAGTCAACCAACCGTCGGGGTATAGACCAATCTGTCTGCTGGACGAGGTCGGCAAGTTATTCGAGCGAATTATAGCCGACCAAATCGTCCAGCACCTGTCCCGGACTGGTCCGGATCTCTCGCCGGACCAGTACGGCTTCCGAGAAGGCAGGTCAACAATGGATGCAATCAACCGCATCCGCGCCCTCTCGGAGACCGCCGCGGAGGAGGGCGGGGTGTTACTGGGCGTATCGTTCGACGTCGCGAACGCGTTTAACACCCTGCCCTGGCCGGTGATTAGGGAGGCACTACTTCGCCATAACGTGCCTCCCTACTTGATAGCGGTCATTTTTTACTATCTCCGGGACAGGAGATTGGTCTATACAGACAGGGATGGTAACCTGATGGTTCGGCTGGTTGTGCGGGGGGTTCCGCAGGGGTCGGTCCTTGGACCGCTCCTGTGGAACCTCGGATATGACGCCGCACTAAGAATCCCCCTCCCCCCAGGATGCTGGTTGAACGGCTTTGCGGACGACACGTTCCTGGGGATAGAGGGGGACAACTGGGAGGAGGCCCAACGAAAGGCCAATGTCGCGGTGGCATGTGTGGTGGCTGCCATTAAGAGACTTGGACTCCGGGTGGCTCCCCAGAAAACACAGGCTGTTTTCTTTTATAACAGAGCGCGGGGGAAGCCACCCGGTGCTTACATTCGGGTGGAGGGGACCCGTGTCCCCGTAGGGGTCCAAATGAAACTTTTGGGCCTCTGGTTGGACGGCACCTGGAGCTTCGGCGAGCACTTCGCTCGCATAGCTCCCAGGATGTTGGGAGTTGCGAACAAGTTGGCAAGACTAATGCCAAACCTGGGAGGGGCGAGCGGACGTGCTCGCCGGCTCTACGCCGCGACGGTGCAGTCCGTGGCACTCTACGGTGCCCCGATATGGGCTCCTGTGGTGGCGGGCTCCACACAGATTAAGGCGACGCTACGCCGAGTCCAACGTGTGGTAGCCCTTAGAGTGTCAAAGGCATATCGCACCGTCTCGCATGCGGCGGCGGCGGTCCTGTCGGGGCTCCCTCCGTTGGAGCTCGCGGCTGCGCAATGCGCCGAAGTATATCGACGTACCAGACAGCTGCGTGTTCCGAGTGGGCCTGTCTGGAACAGGGCCAGTCGACAAATCAAGCTCCAGGCTAAGGCGGTCCTCGTCAATAAATGGCAGGAATACCTCGCCAATCCTACCTTGGCGGGGAGGAGGACCGTCGATGCCGTCCGACCCTAACTGGCAGATTGGCTAGATAGTCGGCGACACGGGTTGACATATCGGGCGACGCAGGTGTTCACCGGACACGGTTGTTTCGGTGTGTACCTGTGTCGCATTGGGAAGGAGGCAGCCACCAACTGCCACCATTGCGACGCGGTGAGGGACACGGCGCAGCACACGCTGGAGGAATGCGCAGTCCAGCGTGGGCTGAGTAGCGCCGTGTCCTACAGGGGGAGGTCGGGGATGACCTCCCTCCCGGCCATAGTGGCGGCTATGGTCGGGAGTGAAACGAAGTGGCGGGCATTCCTGACCTATTGTGGTCAGGTAATGTCCGCCAAAGAGGAGGCAGAGCGGATCCGTCGCGGAGTGTTTATTCAGGACGCGGCGGGTCCGCCCTATTGATTTTGTCGCAGCCCAACTAGGTTGGGCTGCTCCGCCTTAAGTTAAGGCGGCTCAGCGACCTACGAGCCGCAAGCGGAGTTTGACGCCTCGGACTCTCCCCTCCGACGAGGGCTGGGTTCGATGGCGGGAGGTCGGCGCACCGGCTGGCACCGGACGCCGATCTAACCTCCCACAAGGGAGGTGTGGCGGAGCGGGAGGTGTCCACGCTCCGCCACCACAGATATTCTCGCTCTCGAGCACCAGAGCTAACTGCTCAGAGCAGAGGGCCCTTTGGCCCAGCGCTGGAGTCGTCTGGAAGCAGTGATAAACGTCCCCGGGCGACTCCATAAGGTGCAGGTAAGGACACCCGTGTGGTTTTAGCCGGTATGCTATACATGTAGTATCGTGGGCGATGTACATGTATAGAATCCGGCACTCCCCTCGTTCCTTTGCCAGAAGGACGAGGGGGTCTTCCCCCTCTTCTTGGGGGGGCTACTGGGTAAACCTGGCCTCGGCCAAGGATCCCAGTAGTGGAAGATTTCCTCACGTTAAAAAAAAAAAAATATATATATATATATATATATAAGTGCACAATCTCTGTAAATTTCAGCTTGATCCCTTTACTTTGACTGAACGGACATACATCGTTAAGTCATTCTAGTTTAAGTCACGTAAAATATGGATTTTTGTTGATTTTTTTGTTGACTTTTTGTTGATTTTTTGTTGAACGCAGACCTAGAAAATGGCCTTCGGCACCATAATTATTTATTTATTTATTTATTTATTTAATTTTCTATCTATCTATTTATCTATTTAATTTTCTATTTATTAATCTATCTATCTATTTATCTATCTATTTATCTATTTAATTTTCTATTTATTAATCTATTTAATTATCTATTTATCTATTTATTTTTTTTAATTTATCTATTTATTAATCTATTTATTTTTTAATTTATCCTCTCCCTACCACCCACCACTCCCTGCCTCCCCTGCCACCCCCTGCACCCCCTGCCACCCCTTTGCCACCCCTGCCACCCACCCCCGTGCCCACCGAAAAAAAAAGGTCTTCGACGCCATCTCTTCCTGCATTCAACTCTATAGTTTAAGTCACATTTTTTTATTAAATTATTATATTAATTAAATTAGGTTATAAATTATAGTTATAAACAATGGTTATAAAAAATTATATTAATTTATAGGTTATAAATAATTAAATTAATTAAATTAAGTTATAATTAATCATAACCTAACTCAATTAATTTAATTGTTTATAACCTATAAATTAATATAATTTTTTATCACCTAATTTAATTAATGATGCAAACACGCCGTCATCCCCCTCCACGCCGATGACGTCATCCCCCCACCAAAAAGTGTTCCAGAACCGGCATAGCCTATCTACTCTTCGTGGAAACCTGCAGTATACAACATGCCTGTGTGTAGAGTCGATTGTTCCCTACTCGCCCCAAAATGCACCGCCTGAACTTCGGTGCCATATTTGATCGCGTAGTTCTCACTGAAATCAATAATTAGAAACATTTCTTCGTTGCTCAAATTTTGTATCACCTTCAAGATTGTGTCCTGGTGACGGATTCGGAATTCGTGAGCCATCAGAAGTTTCAACTCATTTTTGAACACGTCAATCCCCTCTTGAATTTGACAGATTTTTTTTTTTTCTTAGTCGTGACGATGCTGATAGGTTTCTGAGTTTTTTTATTTATGCGTTTCACTGTTGAGGCCTCCCACTTCATGTAGCTCATTTCATCACTAGTACACTTTATGTCTTGAAGATTCATGTTCGCCGTTTTGGTCTTACAATTGCTGCATTCCCTGGAGAGATAACTCTCTGACCTTTCACTGCATGTTATAGAAGAGATTAGTTGTTGTGTCGAGTTTTCTTCAATAATTTTCATCTTATGAAAGGCATTCAATAAAAGTCGGAAATTTTCATGAATGTAACAAGCACAGGTGTCCCTTCCCGTAATTTTTGGCTCAACACAGTATGAGGGGCGATATCGTGCGAAAAACGAGTAACTCACTCGAATAGAGGCTGCAGCCAAAACTTGATGTGCAAATCTTTGACACTGGCGGTCATATATAGTGCCTAGAGGCTAATTCACCATTGACTCTCTTACAATGTTTTTTCCCAGGATCAATAATGAAATTTTCAACAAAGAATTTTTTAACTTTTTCTTTGAGGAACTGTAGACTCTGCTTCGATCTTCTGACGAATTTCAGTGGGTCTTCATGTCTAGAGTCCTATATTAGTAGAGAGACGCAAACTTGTTTCTCCTTCTGATTGGTCGGTTATAGACCAATAGACAGCAGGGCGACAGTGTTGACTAAAGTTTATAAATGCAAATTATTATTTCTTGTGATCAAGGTATTATATATAATATATATGTATGGTGAGATCATGAAATAAACAGTCAGTCATAAATTTTATCTCTATATAAAATATATATAATATGTACCAATGCTCATATGCAGAGTACTATATTATTTGTGTTATGCTCTCTGGCAGGGTATTTATTTTTACATATTTCAAGACTGACAAACCGTTACCACTAATGTAAATTTACATAAAATAAAAAATATATTGTGAAAATAATAATTTATTTCAAAATTAGAACAATTATACAATTTTATATGTATAGTGATTTGCATTAATATTCGGACATTTAACAAAAAATATATTTTTGTATAAGTTACATTTACATATGAATTAAATTACTATAACTTCAATAGTTCAATATTTTGTAGGGTATCATTTTGTGCTTCAACTTACTAAAAAAACAACATTTCTTAAATAAATATACGGATTAATTTTTTTCAAGTATTATGATGTCCGAATATTAATGCGAGGCACTGTATTATTACATTATAAATTATAAATATACAATTAGTCCGTTTATAATTACGTTATAGACAGAACGAGCCCAAAACACTAACAAGGGAACGGTCGGAAGTGTCCCTCATCGATTTGGATGGGCTTTGGATATGTTGTAGAGCATCAAAAAATATTAGACACGTATTTTTTTTAGCGGCTTATCTCGACGTTTAGGGGTTGAAACAACCCCTCGAAAATAACGGATTTTATAGTTTTTAACGAATATCTTCGAAAATATAAGGCGTAACGAAAAAAAATTTATACGAAATGTTTATGGCTTTTTGTGTTCTTTACAATGGCGTAATCAGATTTTTCAAATTTGTCAAATTTTTTAATTTAACCCCACCCCCACCTATTATTTTTGCTAAATAGAACAATTTTTCCAACGCAAAAATTTAAGAGCGTCGAATGCCAAATACATCCATGTATATTTTTATTATGATACCATTATTCGATTTTTGGCAAGACGAGATGATATGTGGTATAGGCGTCGCACTATAGGTAGGTGTTGCGTTATTTCTGTTCAGTTGCGCTGTACGCTTAATAATTTCCATTTGTGCATATTTTCTCATACTACAATATATACTATATACTACGACATAATAGGATTCCCCGGAATAGCCCCCAGGATAGCCTCGGCAGCGGAACAGGTGGAAAGTTCGGAGAGGTGGAAATAGGGTCGAAAACAGAGCTGTGTGGAAAGGTGGAGGTGCAGGATTGAAGGAGGGTGCGAAGGAAGTTGAGAGGAGGCGGAGGGATTGGAGGTGAGGATAGAATCGAGGTGAAGCGGTCAGAAATCGAAAAATAAAAGGAGAGTTGAAAATAAGGTTAGGATGACGGAGAGGAATTAGAAGGAGGACGCGGCGAGGGGGAAGGTGGGAAGGGTGCAGAGTGAGTTGAGGAGTTGAGTGCAGAAGGAAGGATACTCGAGCGGGAGCGAGGAATCGATCGTGAGATCGATCGAGTCAGTATGCGAGAGAAGAGGTGATATATCGACGGATGGCGGATGTGAGAAAAGCGAGGGTAGTAGCGAGTTGGCTCGATCGATCGATTGAATGATCGAGCGGATCGAGCGGATCGAGTGATAGAGAAGTGCGTACCGGTATGGTAAGAAAGAGACAGAGAGAGTGGCAGAGGAGGTTAGCAAGAAAGTAAAAAATCGATCGTGAGATCGATCGAGTCGGCATGCGAGAGAGGTGATACCGACGGACGGCGGATGTGAGAAGTGAGGATAGTAGCGAGCTAGCTCGTTCGATCGATGAATGATCCAGCGGATCGAGCGTCAGAGAGGTGCGTTCCTCAGAGAGGTATGGTAAGAAAGAGACAGAGAGAGTGGCAGAGGAGGTTAGCAAGAAAGTAGAAAGAGGAAAGGAGAAGCGACAGAAAGGGTAATGTAAGTAAGGTGAGAAGGTAGTAGCAAGAGCAGGGGAGGAGGAGGGAGGAAGCGTCGAGCGGTGTGAGCTGATTGTGAGAGGTGTAGATCGGCCACCGCGGAGCAGGAGGTGAGAATAAGAGAGCTGAGGAAGAGAGGAGACAAGTGCGTGAGGGTGAGGATATTTCTGGCTGATAGGGTGAGAGGGACGGTGGCGAAGAAAAGGAAAGGCGAAGAGAGAGGAGGGCATAGGAAGAGAAAGAAGCTGACAATGGAATCGGTGGTGGAGGTGGTGTTGTGAAGGAAGGTGATATGGGGCTAGGGGAAGAGAAGAAAGATGTAGAGAAGTATACGGGGCGGATGGGTTAAGAAGAGAGCAGGGATGAGAGTCTAATAGTTTATTAGTTACAGAAGAAGACGAAGGCAAAGAGACGGAAGGATAGCAGAGAGGAGGATATATGAATATGAGTTGCAGCGAGGACCTAACAATGGAAGAGAGGAAGATGAGGTGGAGGATCGTGGACGGGGCGATGAGATGGAGGATGAAAGGGTAGAGGACGAGGAAGGGAGGGAGGGTACGAGACTGTAAAAGGCCGTATATGGCCAGGCCAGGGTAGGAAAGATGCTAAAATTTTGTACAGGGTTGGGTACGTCCCTGCAAAACGCCCTTGTTTGTTAGAAAAGATGCTGTAAAAATTTGTACTGTTTTACGCACACGCCATTTGAAGTTCGGATGACGTGATACCTTTTCCTCTGCTTGGACCTTCATCGCATATTATGTCGTAGTAGATAGATAGATAGTATACTTTATTACCCCAAGGAGTCTAAAAGGGCGTTTTGTAGAGACGTACCCAACCCTGTACAAATTTTTACAGCATCTTTTCCAACAAACAAGGGCATTTTGCAGAGATGTACCCAACCCTGTACAAACTTTTAGCATCTTTCCTACCCCGGCCTGGCCTATGCGGCTTTTTACAGTCTCGTACCCTCTCTCCATTCCTTGTCCTCTACCCTTTCATCCTCCACCTCACCGCCCCGTTTACGATCCTCCACCTCATCTTCCTCTCTTCCATCGTTAGATCTACACCTCTCACAATCAGCTCACACCGCTCGACGCTTCCTCCCTCCTCCTTCCCTGCTCTTGCTACTACCTTCTCACCTTACTTACATTACCCTTTCTGTCGCTTCTCCTTTCCTCTTTCTACTTTCTTGCTAACCTCCTCTGCCACTCTCTCTGCCTCTTTCTTACCATACCTCTCTGAGGAACGCACCTCTTTGACGCTTGATCCGCTGGATCATTCATCGATCGAACGAGCCAGCTCGCTGCTATCCTCACTTCTGTCACGTCTTGCGACACAGTCACCAGTAGATTTTCGCCACATAAAATCTTTCACTTCATTTCCTTGTTGCACGGCACCTGAAAGCAATGTTAAAATATAATATCAGTGTCTAACCTAACCATTATAAACTGTCACAGCACACGCATAACGTAAAACAGCTGTCGAGTTAAAACGCGTTCGTAAAACAGATGATGAATTAACCAGGCCTTAATCCGCCGCCTAGTAACAAGGCCTATCTTCATGAATGACATGAATGAACCCTAGAATTTTGGACAAATGATTATTGAACCGTTAAATTCTTCCAAATTATCCTTGCAATCGATTGTTTATTACTATTTATTGCTAATATAGCCATCACGAAATTTTTCATATAGTATAAATTCATTCTGATCTACGGATCTAACGGAAAGTAAAGTGTGCTCAGCGTAAACGCGTTAATAAAATTAAATTAAGAGGAAATCGATTAAATAAAAATAAACTAACTATAAAAGCATAATCTTTCACGCCTAAAGAACATTATTACAATAAATAATAATTGTTCCACGATACCTTCACTATGCATAATTGTTATAAACAATTAAAAGTTTATTATCGGACCAAACTAATATGACTATTGAAGACACCATGAAAAGTTAACCGACTTTCGTAAATAAATTATTTTCTTATCTCTCAAAAGAGGCTAATTAACGATAAAATTTAATATAAAATTAGTTATAGAAATAATTAATAAACCCACTATAATTACTCAGCAGAGCATGTCAATTGATTTTACAAGAACTCTCACTTCATATCTTTTCTCAATTCCGAGATATAAATAAAAATTACGGAAATCCATAAAACACAAAAATTCCGAACACCCTAAAATAAAACCCTTGATTACTTGAATACAACAAAAGAAACCCCATCTCTCTATCTCTTACCGTTTCCGAGTTATGAATTATTAAAGTTTTATGTCCGCCATTTTAAACTTTTTACCATTTGAACTTAGGAGGACCGAATCACTTCTATATGTATATTCTTGGTCCTTTATACATTTTGGCTATAATTAATTTCATTTTAGAACGAAAATTTTGCCATTTAATTGTATGTATGTATGTATGTATGTCTTTATTTCATATCCCCGTAGGGTTCGAAAGGCGTTTTTGCCAAGGAACGTTCCCAAACCTTTTACAAACTCTCTACAACATCCTCTTAGCCTACTTATTCTAACTTATACTACTTATCCTAATGGTGTGGATGTGAGCTTCTGCCTCTGCGTCCGTCCACACCCACACCCGCCGCTCGCACACACACACACCCTCTCCGCAAAAAGGGACTTCCGTTTCCTCTTGCTTCCGATTTTCAAATCAACCCGCTCCTATTTCCTTCTAATCGGCTTATCACACATTCTCTCCCTCATTCTCATTCACCTCAATCACCCCCCTCACCCTCCAGCCCTTCCATGTACTCCCTCCTGCTTCTGTCTTTCTCGATCTTCCTCATCCATCATTCTCCCTCCCCCCTCTCTCCCAGCACCCATCTCCTTGCCTCCTGCCAACTCCCCCCTCCCTCGTCCCACTCCCTACACCGTTCCCACGTATGTTCCCATGTCTCCTCCTCTCCCTCGCACAGTCTGCATATCCTTTTCTCCTCCACCTCCCAGTACCTTCCCTCCCTCATTTCGTTCCCCAGTCTAAATCTCGCCACTCTGTTCCACCTGCTTTCCCCCCACCCTTTCTTTAAATACTCCGGTATCCCTTCCTCTTTCACTTCCTTGTACCATTTGCTGTATCTGGACTCCTTTATTCTCTCCCATCTCTCCGCTCTTTGTACCTCTTTTTTCCCACTTCACCATCTCCTCCAATCTTGTCTCTTCCCCCCCTTTCTCTCCCCCTCTCCCTCCTCCCACAAGCCTCTGTCACTCAGATACTTCTTCCTGCCCTCTTCCCAATCCGAGAGCCTCCCTCTTCTCCTCGATCTCTCCTTCACTTCCTCCCAGCACAATCTCGCCAGCTCACTTCCTCCACCCTCCTCCAGCCTCCTTCCAAACCCCCACACCCTCCTGCCTGCCCTGCCTCACAGTTTTTCTCTCTGCAACTCCTCCCTCACCAGGTACCCCGGCGTCCTCCTGTCCACTCCCAACACCCATCTCAGGTATCTTTCTTCCAGTCTCTCCACCCCCTCCCTTTCTTCCCATCCCCATATTTCCACCCCATACCCCATAACCGCCCAAATCAACTTTTCAAATAGCCAAAGCCTTCTCCCCCAATCCTTCCCGAATCTCCTTTTCCCTATCCCCCAAACTTGCCCCATGACCGCCGCCGCCTTCTTGACCCTTTCCTTCACGTGTGCCTCTTGCCCTCCATTCCTTTGCAACGTATATCCTAAGTATCGGAACTCTTTCACCTCCTCCACTTTTCTTCTTTTCCACCACCAATCTCTTTTCACCATCCTTCCTCCTCCTTTTCTAAACCTCGTGATCTTGGTTTTCTCCGCATTAAGCTCCAATTTCTTCTTATCCAGGTATCTCTCCAGCCTCTCCATCATACTTCTCATTTCATCCTCTCCCTCCGCCAGTAGCACCATGTCATCCGCATACTCTAGATCATACACCTTTCCTTCTTCCAACTTGATTCGCCCCACTTGACCTTCTTCATCTCCTTCTCCAAGTCCGCCAACAATATAATAAACAGTAGTGGGCTCAGCGGGCACCCTTGTCTTACCCCTCTTGCTGTCCAGAAGCTCTCTCCCAGTTCCTTACCCACTCTAACCCTACTTCTCGTCTCTCTCAACACTTCCTCTATCCTCTCTACCAGACCCTCCCTAACCCCCCTCTCCCTCAACGCCCCAATCAACACCTCCCTATCCACCGAGTCAAAGGCCGCCTTTAGATCCACAAACAACGCCACCACCTTTCCCCCTTTTTTCTCCAGTTGTTTGTTCACTAGATAGTTAAGCACATAAATATTGTCCACTGTCCCCATACCCTTCCTGAATCCCGTTTGACTCGGCGGAATAATCCCCTTACCCTCCACTTCCTCCCTCAGTCTTTCCGCTAACACCGCCACGTATATCTTATATAGGGTGGATAACAGGGTGACCACTCTGTAGTCTTCCACCCTCTCCCCCTCTCCCTTCTTCGCTATGGGCACAATCACTCCCTCCTTCCAGCTCTCCGGCCACCCCCCTCCCCTCCAGACTTTATTGCAGAACCCTCTCAGCCAATCCTCCAACTCTTCCCCCCCGTGCTTCCACACCTCACTCGGAATACCATCCACTCCTGCCGCCTTCCCCTCTTTCAATTTCTTTAGGGCCCTTCTCACTTCCCCCTTACTTATTTCCTCCTCGCCTCCTTCACCCTCCCGCCTCATTTCCCTTCCTCCTTTGACAACCCTGCTTTTCACCCCCCCCGAGCAGCCTCATGAAATGTTCCTTCCACTCCGCTATCTCTATCCCTTCCACCACTTTCCTCCTCTTCCTCCTTTCTCTATTAACTATCTCCCACACTTCACTTTCTCTGCTCACTTCCGCCGCCCTTTTTTCCCACCTCTCGTTCTCCTCCTTCTTTTTCCTCTTGCACAGCTCTCTGAACTCTTGCTTCGTTCTTTTGTATTCTTCTGCCCTCCCACCCTTCCTTCTCCACCTCCTCAATTCCCCTCTTGCCTCCCTCTTTTTCTCCAGACACTCTATATCCCACCAGCCCATTTTCCTCTTTTCCTTCTTATTCAGCTCCTCCTCTGTCTCTTTCATTGCTCCCTTCACGCTCCCCTCCACCTCCTCCCATTCCTCTTCCGGCCCCCTCTCCCCCAGCTCCACCCCCCCAGCTTCCGCTTGAACATTTCTCTCCCTTCTTCGGTCCATACCCCCCTCCATACTCTTTCTCCACCTTTGTGCCCTTTCCCGCTTCTCCACTCTCCTTTCAGCCATACTTCCACCGGTTGGTGGTCGGAGTCCACCTTGTCCCCTATCCTCATCTTTTCTACTCTGTCCTTTGTCTCTCCCTCCCCAATTATATAATCAATCACTGTGCTCCCCCTTTCCCCGATATATGTAAACTCTCCCTCTTCGTCTCCTCTTGTGTTCCCGTTGAAAATGCACCACCCTCTTTCCCCCAGAAAGTCCAGCATCAACCTGCCCTCCCTATTAATAGTCCGGTCCTTTGATCGCCTCTCTCCTTGCCCCCCTCTCCCTTCCTCTCCTTCCACCCCGTCCAACTCACCTCCTTCCACCCCTGTTCTCGCGTTGAAGTCCCCTCCCATCAACACTCTAACTCCTGCCTCTTTGTCCTCCACCCACCTCTCCAGCCCCCTCAAGGCCCTCTCCATGCCTTCTCCAACGTAGACTCCCACTATCCTCCATCTCTCCTCCCCCACTCTCACCTTGCCCATCATGATCCCCTCTCCTGCCCCCACAATCCTTTCCCCCTTCTCCGCCAACTCCTTCTTTATACCCATGACCATTCCTCCCTTCGCTCTTCCCTTCTTATTCTCTCTCTTCGCCGCTTGCATTCCCCATTCATACCCTCCCGGCAGCCTCTCCTTGGTTCTTTTCCACCCTTTATCATCCAGCCACGTTTCCAACAGCACCATCACATCCCATTCCTTCAGCCCTATCCAAAACTCACTGTCTTTATTCTCTAGCCCGGCCACATTCCAAAAAGTTACATTCCACTCCCTTCTTCCCTCCCCCTCCCCTTTCCCCCCTCTCTTCTCCCCTCCCTCCTTCCTCTTCTCCTTCTTACACTTACTCCTCAACTTGTTAGCGGCATACTCGTCCTCCTCGGGCTGGTTTTCCTCCCGAACATCTGGTCCAGTGACGAGGCTATTCTGTTCCCTCTCTTTTCTCTCCCCCCTCTTCTTCTCTTCTTTGTTCCCCCCTCCCATTCCTTAAAACCTCCTCCTTCTCATCCCATTTCCAGTATTGCTCATCTATCCATAGCCTTCCGTATCCTATTCTCACCCTCCTTCCTCTTCTCTCCTCCAATCTTGCGATTTCCTCCAGCTTCCACCTCATCCTTCTCTCTTTTCATGTCCAGTCTTCCAGAATCCTCTCCTTTCTTCCCTTCAGCTCTCTCTTTCTCTTCATGATTTCTTCTCTCTGCTCCTCACTCCTCATTCTTACCATTACCATCTCTCTATCCTTCTCTCTATCCCCGGCCACTCTCTTGATCTCCTCAATGTCTCCTCTCACTCCTATGACCTTTAGCACCTCCTCCACCGCCTCCCTCCTCTTTCCCTCTTTAACCTCTAACCCTCTGATTATTACATTCTTTCTCCTCTCCTCCCGTTCCTTCCTTTCCATCCTTCTCTCTAGCTCTCTTATTTTATCTCCTTCTCCCCCCCCCCCCGATACCCCACCCCTTTTTCCTCCCCCCTCTTTATCTCTTTCCAGCTCCTCCACCTTCTTTTCCAGCCCTTTTATGGATCTCACCAGCTTCTGCTTCTCTTCATTCCATTTCTCCTCTCTCTCCCTCCCCTCTCTTCTCAGCTCCACCACCTCCCTCCTCATCCACCCCCCCTGCTCTTTAAAGCCTTCCATCATCTCTTCCATCATCTGTCTCAACTCCTCCCTCCACCCTTTCACCTCCTTCAAATCATTCATCACCTCCTTCACTTCATCCCTCCACCTCCTCATCTCCTCCCTCCACTCCCTCCTCTCCTTCTCCCCCCAACCCATAGCCTCGGTGGGCTTCTTAAATTCCCTACCATCTTTCTCGTCCCCTGACCCCTGCAGTTCCGTATTTTCCCTTTTCCTCTTTGCCTCCCCATTGCTCCCGACACTGCTGACACTCCCGCTTCTTGCTCTCTGGTCCCCCGCCCCCCCTTCTCCTTTCTCATCGTACCCCATCCTTCCGATTATTCTCTCTATGCCGATTCCCTTCTCACACTGTGCAGTTCCCGGCCCTACTCTCTCGCTACCCGCACGCCACCTACACTCACGCTCTCCTCGCCCGCGGCCGCTCACCGCTCAACGCTCTCCCCTCTTAACTCTTCGCGTGCTCCCTGCCCGACCCGCTCACGCGTACGCTTTCCTCTCTTAACGCTTCGCGTGCTCCCTGCCCAACCTGCTCTCTCACGTACGCTTTCCGAACCCTTTCTCTCCCTTATCCTTCCCGTTCGTACCTTCCCTCCACTACCACACACACTCTCGCTCCTCCACTCTCTCCCTCTCACTCTCTCACTCTCACCAACACCTTCTAACGCTCTCACACACAGCCGAAAAACTCTGCCCTGTCACCACGTGTCGCTCTCTAACGCACCGGAAACGGAAGTCTTTTGCCATTTAATTATTATGTTGAAAATAGAATCTTTTATATTTTCAAACTTCAATAGCGTTAAGCCCAGCTTTCTATTTAAATTAATTAAATTAATAAACGAAATTGAAAATTAAAATGTTCGCTTCACGAATCTGAGAGAGACAGACTTATGCAACACACGTTAAAACAAGGATAGCTTAATACAATTGCCCTATGCATTAAATTAGCATACGGAGAGCCTTATGTGAATTATAACGAGTAAGACGAAGACAGACTTATGTCATATACAATAAATGAGACGAGGATAGCCATATGGACGTAATTAAAATTAAAATAAATACGAAAATCAACTGATGAAAATCAAATAATTGTAGGAACGGACTCTCTTACATTTAAAGAAACTCATCATATTAAAATAACAATTACTCTACTAATATTATTCACGAACAATTGTTATAAACAATTATAAGTAAATTATTAAACATGTCAACAAAGATTTTTAACCTGTACTCCGGGTCGTGTATAACAACTTTTATATAGGTTAAATTTGCGTTACTTTATTAATTACCGTGCAATAAATAAAAGAAAGAGATTTTGGCGGAAAATCGCCCAATCTGGCAACACAACTGGAAGCCTTAGAGAAAAATCATTTTAATCACCCTGTATAAAAACCTCGTTTAGGTAAATGCAAATTCCGCTTGCACAAACGTATTCTGCATCTGTTCACCTGCAAAAATTTATAATAACTTTTATTTTTGCAATTGTTCATTTACTAAATATTTATAACAATAAAACAAAGTGTTATACAGGGTGTACCGTAAAGACCGGATCAACGCTTAAGGGTAGGTTCTTGAGATCATTCTAAGACGAAAATCCTAATACTAAAATGTTGAGGCTATAATAGTTTTTGAATTATAAGCATTTATAGTTAGCGAATCAGATCGCCTAAAGTTGGCGCGCTCAGGTGTGGTACAACGCGAAGTGCTAAAGGCGAAAGCTGACTGTCGCCCCTCTTGTTAATATCGATATACAGATTACATATGCGAAGATAAGATTGTCTTTATTGATATTTCTGCAAACGCATTGTGCAATAATAACATTTTATTTTTCTTAATATTGGAAATGCACATTTTTTATTTTTACGTGATACATAAAGCGCAAGCTACCAGGTGACATTTCTTTCATAAATCTGCTATCACTTTCATATCCTACAGACAAAACTGTAGTTATCAAGCAGTAGTTAGCAAATAATATAATCTTACAATCATTTAACAAAATAAACAGCTACTATTGCTAATATGAAAATAAATCTAATTCAAATACACTTTAAACGTTCGATTAAAATAATTCGAAGGAACTAGAAACAATTAATAAAATAATAAATAATAAATTAATTAATTATTAATTAATTGTTCAATTAATTATTAATTAATTGTACAATTTTGGAGTTGCGAGCATATCTCCCGAAATGATACGCAATGCGCATCGAAGTTTATTGCGACGCGCAAGATTGTGCATTGATATGAATGGTGCACAATTTGAACACTTATTATAATGTATGTACATAATTGATTTCATAAATTGTATAAATTAACAACTCCAACTTGGTTGGAGGACTACGCAATATATCTAAAGAATTAAATGTTATATTATTCTATCGTTCAATGCACAAATGCCCAAAGTTAGAGTTTAGCGACAATAGAAAAATAAAAGTGCCGATAATATTTACGCAGCTATGTCTCGGCATCTTAGAGATAAATCTAACAATCGTATCCACGTGCGCGTGCTTCGCACCCATAGCGAATAGTCACATGATTTCGTATAATGCGTGGAAAAAAATAATCTTATCTCATCAAGGAAAGTGAGAAGCAAAAGAAACAGAGAAGCGGACATCCTGGCGAGTCAGCAACGGCTGACTGGAGAGGCATGATAGTACAACGGGAGTGGTTATACACGCGTAAGAGAGAAAGAGAAAAAGAACGAGGGAGGCTACTATTTCGCAGTTTCTTATAAATATTCATTCCCCCTTGCCGATGAATCAGGGGGTCCGGCCTCGCACTCTAGGCGGTAAGTCGTGTTAAGAGCGCTAACGAGCGATCCCTTCAACCGAGCGGGAGAGAGAGAAAGAGAGAGAGAGAGAGAGAGAGAGAGAGAGAGAGAGAGAGAGAGAGAGAGAGAGAGAGAGAGAGAGAGAGAGAGAGAGGTAAAAAGAGAAAATGAGAAAGAGTGAGATGAGTCAGATGATATACGCTTGCCAGAACGAACCCCGAACGTCGAAAACGAATGGCGGATTTGCATCTCGCTTCATCCGTTTGACGGCAATGACGTCTTTGTTTAATTCGTTCCGCTTCCATTTGGATCTCTTCCTCCACGTGCGTGACGCTGTTGGATCTTGACCACGGCCCGTTTTCCCCCTTTCCCCAGAAGGAGATCGTTAGAACGAGCCATCGATTGCGCGAGCTCTCTACTTTATGCGCACTTGTATGCAAAGTTAGGTAAGGGCCACGGAAAAGAATCCGAGATGTATTTATTGCCCCACCTCCGCGCGCACACGCCGCAAAACATCTAGATCCAGTTCTGTGTGATTTCTTAGGTAAGATTTAATGTACCACTTTAATAATTTCAGATCAGGTTTAAGGGACTTTTTAGTCGCGCGTAAGTATTCGCGCTCGCGCGCGAGCGTAGATTATATCTCGGTGCAATTAATACACTTGGCGAATTTTATCGTGGAACTTTCTTACGAACGCCGCGAAAGGTAAAGTCTACATCCTTTCGACAGGATCGCAAGTTTCAGCTGCATACAGTAGCAATCTTATGCGATACACATGTGCGCGCACATTCGTTTCTCGCGGTTATTATATATTCAGTGCTGCACGTTGATTTTTGCACATATTGTAATATTCTGTTACTACGTATCCAACGTTCATGAATACGTAACTATTTAAAAGTACTGTTAACAAGAAAATATTTTCAGCAGCTGATTAACGTAATTTCGCATCTTTTTATTATCCGCAACATATATAGGTTCCAATTCGCCATTGTGTAGTAAAATTTTTAATAAATAAAAAACACGGCAAGGAAATTAATACAATAGAGTACTTTTTAATGATTGTGCCATAAAATTTCATACATGGCGATTGGCCATCGCGGCGTTGCTCCCTTGTTACATACACCGTTTATTTTATCATGTTTCTTATAAGTTCGACGAGGCATCCGCGATGAATTCTGCGCCAGTGCCAACGCAAATGTTTAACGAAGAGGAGTTGTGAGGTCGTCAGCCAGCTATTTATTTACAGTGATCCCGCCGCGATTTTCGATCTCACGTTTGATGTAGAAAGCGCGTAGCTTACGCGGATATCGCTCAAAGTGCTCGTCGTGCGGTGTTGCTGTGCTTACGCCGAGGTATTTTACGATGTTATGCTAACCCGAATATCTGACGAAGCGACGCACCGACAGGCGTAAAGCGTAAAGCATCGTTAATCACTGCCCACGAAATCTTCGTATTTTTTTCTTCTTTCGCTGACCGACGCGATCATCCGAAACACGTTCTTATCATTTGCCTCAAACAATTTCCTTCGTTCCCCGTACCTTTTTTTCCACTCTCAGGAAATGATGTATTATATTTATTATTTTGTGTAATCATAAATTCTCTTGATATTTAATTTGTGTTCCTGTCAACTCGGACAAATCGGGGATTGGTACCGTAAACGGCGCGCTGAGCGTCGCGATTTTATTTCTCACGAGAGCAAGGGACCTTGCCCTGGCGAAATTTTGGGCCAAATCGGCCGATCGATCGCGACTCGTATTCCACGTATGACGAAGAGGCAGCCGCAGCAGCCGGGACATAAAATTCGCTAATCTGAAATGCAAATGCCACGCACGATTCCGCGGCGTGTGCGTCGTTGCGGAATTTTTATTATTGCGACGTGAACTTAAGCCTGTTGTTCACGGTACACGGGGCCTGTGTAAAGTGAAGAACAAATGTAACGAGGCAGTCGCGTCTTACTCAGATAGTAGCTTACCTGATCAGGCGCGCCTTACCCTTAAGCGCAACTTCTTTTTGCGGGGGCCCTCTTAGTATGCACGTGCGACCGTCGTAAAGTAGATGTACAGATCGCGCGTATCTTACGAAACTAAATTGAAACGAGACGAGGGGGGAACGAAGAAACAAAAAAAGGCAGAGAACCGAGAGATAGAAACGAAAGGAAGGAAGAGAGAGAGAGAGAGAGAGAGAGAGAGAGAGAGAGAGAGAGAAGAGAGAGAGAGAGAGAGAGAGAGAGAGAGAGAGAGAAGGAAACGTGCCGCGATCATCTC
>JASTWL010001395.1:0-39962 GCA_035220575.1 Temnothorax rugatulus | reverse complement strand
GTGATTAAACATTGATTTTATTAAACATATTCATAGATTATATGCATTTGGTATTATTAGGAATAATGAAACGTTTATTGGGGTTTTTGGGTCAAAGGAAATCAAGAAGTCCGTTTGTTCAAAGAGGATATTGATAATATTAATGAAAGATTGAAATTAATATATAAATCAAACTCCTCATGAGTTTCCAGGAAACCTAGGTTGATAACAGAATGTGACAGATGGAAAGCCGTTGAATTAAGAACATTTTTATTATATTATGGTCCATGGTTAATGAAACCATTTCTAAAAAATCAATATTTTCTTCATTTTCTTTCGCTACACTGTGCAATTAGAATTTTAGTTTGTGAAGACTATTGAAAGAATATATTGATTATGCTAACGATTTTTAATATATTTTGTACACGAGTTTGGTGATTTGTATGGCAATGAATTTGTAATCATAACGTTCATAATCTTATTCACTTAATACTAGACGTAAAGACATTTGGCCCGTTAGATAAATTCAGCGCTTTTCCATTCGAAAATTATATGCATACAATTAAAATGATGATTAAAACATCAAATAAACCATTGTCGCAATTATAAAAAGAGTAAACGAATTTGATAAGTATTCTTCTGAAATAGAACAAAAAAATTTTATTAAAAGTGACGGTTTTCGTTTAATAAACAATAAATCGGCAGAAGGATTTTCGGCTATATCTTATAAAAATTTTAGAGTGGAAACTAAAGAACCTAATTGTAATTTTATTTTGAAAAATAATCAACCTATAAAAATAGTTGACATTTTGCAAATTAATAAATATTTTATATTAAATATAAGCGTTATAAAATAAAGCCCTATTTTGACAATCCAATGGAAAGCACTGTATTTGGGTGTGGTTTTGTTGAAATTACTGATGAAGAAAATATTACATCTGCTGACAATATAATAAGGAAAGCCTTCAAAATAAATGACTGTTTCTTGTCAATATTACACACCGATTGATGTTTGAAGATGAAAATAGGTACTTGTTTCAGTATAGTATAACTCTGTTCATTACAAATTACATGTTTGTGGGTGGTTTTTTAAACACTACTTTGGATTTTATATTTGTGTTGATTTAATTAAATGTATTTATAATTGTTTGGACAAAAGCTTACTATTTTTGCGTTTATAATCTTTAGATTTATATTTTTCTTAATTAATATTGTTGTCTCTCGGTTTCAGTCTCGTTAAATTTGTGTAAATGCTTTCAATTTACAAATCATATATATGTTCTCTGTTATTCTCAAATTATATATATATCTTTATATAGATAACTCTCGGCGGCAGAGATGTTTCGTACTTTCTTTAGTCACTTTTTCCATGTTGTGTGTACGACTCACACATCTTTACATTTATACATGTGTTTACTCACACATCAATGCTGTGCCTCTTCTATCTCTACTTAATTTCCAAATTTCGCATTATACCATTGCCTGTCGAAGGCAGTAGTCGTTTCCGAGTCTTCGTTACAATAATTACGACGTCTCTCTCGTGTTGTATGTTTGCCAGTACAATAATATAGTGTTGTTGTATTTATTACGTATTGCAAATGTATTTATTATGTATTGCAGTTTCAAACTCTTCTGTTATTTAAAAAAAGTGTATAATCTAATATTAATCTATTTTCAGTACGCAGTAGCACAATTCGACAATTTAGATATTTCAGTGGTTCCTGTACTCTGGTTAGATGAACCAGATTATTGTATTGGCCTACAGGAATCAAAAATATTAGAACCGCAATAGTAAAGGAAATGCCAGTTAAAGACAATTTTGTTAAATATAAATGTCATGTTTTTAGTAAACATGGTAAGTACAATTAAATTATTATACTTGCAGAAAAACAAAATTAGGAAAAATATTGTGTGCGTGTGTCTAATCATTTTATTGATTGTCGCCGATCAAAATAAAATGCTTACAGAAATGTTATACATATATATAATATATATATATATATATATATATATATATATATATATATATATATGAATATATATAAAATTATATAAATTTATATCATTGAAATATTTATTTGTTTCTAACTGTTATGATATTTTGTAATATTCGTATAAAATTTATATATATACATATACATATGATTAGAAATATATTTTAATTAAAATTAATTACATAATTAACCTCTTTTATTATTTAGATACTTATGAATCAGCTTTAGAGGCAGAAAAACAGGTTGCAGCAACCTCTGAATCCGAAGCTGAAATAACAAGAATGCTGGGAAAAAGAAAAGTAAAACGTACTAATAAAGATTATGTTAACTATCTTAATCCTCCACAATTGATGTCCAAGGAATCACACAAATCAAATATTGCAGGTAAATTTTTTCAGTTTGATTTATGCAAACATTAACACGTGGAGGAACATGAGTTATTTGCTTTACTTTGATAATGTTAACGTTTCACAAGCTTCAAAATTTTATGCTTTAATTCATTGATTGAAACAGTGTTGATTAGAAGATTAATTTTAAGAATGTTCGTAACCGTTAAGTATGTATGTACATATTTTAAATTAAATTAAATCTTGAATTAAGTTTGGCTTTTCAAAAAAACCATTTTGCATTTGATTTATTTATTTTAAAGACTATATAAATTTTTTAAAATATTTATTATATACAATAATTTATTCAAAAGTAATTTATTAATAAATAAATGTAAACGTATTTAATATTAATCTAGATTTATTTTCTAAAAAAGTCTCAGCAGAAAATTTATAATTATACAGATAAAATAGAATAGAATGAAATTTTAAATTTGTGAGTCTAATAAAAATTACTGCTATATTTTATAAGTATAAATAAGCATAAGTATAAATAAATATTAAATTTGCAAAAGAAAACAATTTGTAATAATTACGTATAGCGGGAAATGCTACTTCAAATAAGAATTGAATTAAAACTTCTCATACTGGCAAAGTTTTGAGTGCTATATACTATTCTTGTATCCGTCTACTGATTTAATTATCGCTTCACATTTTACATATATTTTATACAGTTGAATACTAAAACACACTTTGCTGTTTAGAATAAAATTAATTTATTTTTTAGCCTCAACGCACACAAACGAGGACTACGAAAATATTGATGACGTAGTTAATGTACAATATGGAAATGGTAATAAAAATAGAATATCAAAAGCATAATCAAAAGCGTCTTTTAATAAACTATTTATTTATTTAATTTCCTCTCTTTCAGAGAACATTATCTTAACAGAAAAAAATATTAACGATGTTCCAATAATTATCGCAAATGAAAATACGGATTATGTAAAAGACTTGAAAACCACTATAAACACTATAAAGAGTGAAATTAAAAATGTAAAGGAAAAACAAGAGCAAATCACACTCACACTTGCAGACATCCAGGAAACGACAAAATTGATCTTGGCTAAAATTAACATGGTCGAACAACATGGCACTGAAAATTCTATTCTGAAGGATGACAAAATCAGACAACACTTTCCCATAACTTCTATTCAAAATCTTCTTGATTTTGATGATAAATTAAAAATGATGAAGAAGCCTTCGTGCAAATGGTAAATAAATTTATCAACTATCATATATATATATATATATATATATATATATATATATATATATATATATATATACATATATACATATATAAATTAAATATAATTTTAATAATGGCTTGAATGAAGTAATGGCATTATGATATAATTTTATTGTTTATTTTAAATTGTACTGTTTATAAATTGTAAAAACCATTTTTTAGGTGAACAAAATGTTACAAATTGGCGGAAAAAACGAAAAAGACTTATTAGGAGAGCTTTGAGTTCCACCTTTGATGATTCTTTAGCGTGTATGTGTTCGTGGACGGGACAGAAAATAATTTAAAATTGGAGATACACGGATTATACTAGGTATTAAAAGTAAGTCAATTTTTAATATAATACATATAATTTTGATATCAGACCTACTGTAATTGTAATGAGAAAAGTCTGTTTAGAACATTTTTTATGTGCTGTAGAACATAACTAATTGGCACTGAAATTACAATAATTAATTATAAGATTGAAATAATTTATAATCATAATTTTAAATGGTAATTTATTTTTTTTATTTTATTTACTTTATTTTGAGTGGCCAATATCCTATATGTTTTAATGTAAATCAACATTTTATGGATTTTCTGTATATATTAAAAATGTTTAATCATGTAAAGATAGCAAATTAAATAAATTGATTTAGTAGCTTTTTTAAATTATAAACAATTATATACACATAGCAATTAAAAATACATAAGTATATTATTTACAAAAAGTTGATAATGTTTATTGACAATGTTTATTATAAATTAATTTTATAAGAAAATGTATTGATATATTGTATATTTAATCAGTTCCGTCTTCCGACATTATGAATCAAGATAAGAGAAAAACTGCATGCTTTTTAAATTCTTGCGAAATACGTTCAAATAAAGATATGTTTATGTAATTTTTTATTATTGCGATTAATTAGATTTATAAGCTACTTCAAAAACTGTTCTAATTGTTTTAATAATAATAATAAACTAATAACTATAAAATTAACAGGATATATATAATTAATGATCAGTTAAAAAGTTTTTTACATATTTTTTTATGACTATTTATTGATTATTGCGGCGAAAGAAAAATATTTTGACTATTTTACAAATTTATTCAATTGGTTACAAGTGAAATTTTATGGATATTAAATAAAATGTTTATTTCTACTCATTTTGCAAGAATGTTTGACAAATATTTTTTCACTCTTGACGTCATACTTTGAAAATGACCACAACGAAAAGACAAAGTTTTAAATTTTTTTAATTCTTTCAATAATATAAATGTTTTTTCTTTATTTTGTTAGAGCTTATATTAAAACTTATATGTATTCTTTCCTACTCTAGAAGCTTTTAAGGCAACATTTCCCCGGAATACTGATAAAGAATACGAACAATACGTAATGGAATGGTTCCGGTTTGCTAACGTCCGCAAGCAAAAAAAAGAACTCTCAAGTATGTCATTATTGAATCCAGATATTACAATTCTTTATTTTTTAAAATGGTTTCTCTATTTTAATATAATTATTTCAAATATATTTTTATAAAAGTCTATTACATATAATATTACTAAAACTAAGTTATAGATTATTAAGTTTTTCACTAATTAAATTTTATTTTTATTTTCCAGGAAACGAATAAGGCAAAAGAATATTCCAGATGTATACTAATATACATAATATATAATATATGAATATAAAATGTTACTGGATTTTTATATTGATATTGGATATAAAATATGTTACTAATATATAATATATAATATATTGGATGTAAAATATGTTTTGGATATAATGTTATTATATATTGCATATAATATGTTAATAATATATGTAAAATTTAAATACATTTCAATATTATTAGCATGTCTAATATACATATATTAAGTTTTTATTTTTTGAAGAATATTTTTATTACAGAATATCTATTCTATTTAATTAGATATTTCTTAATAAAACTTTTCTTTAAAAAATAAAACTCAATATATTAGACATGCTAATTAATATTGAAAAGTTGAAAACATGTAATCAATATAAATAAAAGAACAAAAATAAATTAAATAAATATTAGAATTAATATTATTGTGACGTTATTTTAATGTTGTATTACCTTTGTTTTATTATTGACTAAATTGTATAAGAAAGATTATCACAATATTTAAAAAACATAAATGCAATATTACTTACAACGTTTGTGTGACATATTATATTAATGTTGAAGTAACGTTGTTTTATTATTGATTGAATTTTATGAGAAACATTGTCATAATGTTAAAAAAACATACATGCAATATTATTTATAACGACATAGCATTTGTTATTTCAACATTACCGAAATCTCTAAATCTGTGTCAAAGTATATTCATAATGATATTCCACACAACGTTAAAACCTACATACTTGGAAACGTTACTATGTTAAGAATATCGTTATAATAACATTGTAGCAATGATTTTCTGCTTACTGGGTTATATTCGGTGCCTGATTTAATGAGCTAATAAAAATTATTACAACCTAATGATATCACATTAAATGATGTGTAGTTCGTTATCGTGAAGGCCGAAGAATATATAAAATTTACAACATAACTTAAAATGTAAAATTTAATAAAAATGCTTTAAAATAATGATATAAATGTAACAAGAAATTGATGTGTGCTTTTTCAGTATGCTACTCTTGGTATGCCGTATGCTGAATGCTCAATATTCATATAAACTTTTGAATCTTTTTTATGCAATCCTTAATACAATTTCAAGCTGGCATTATCTGTGGGTAACGAAATATTCCGATTTTTCAATCCTGATGATTAATTTGCGTTAGTCGATATATTAATAATCGAAATACTGCAAGAATATGTGGAATATGTGGAATACTTCAGAAAATGGAATATTCTGAGATTCACAGATAACCCAGGTAGCACATACACGTTTCAGAAAAATTTAGTTTTTAAGCGTAATTCCGAAACGTTTTATAAACCGGTTTCTAGTAAAAAACGTTTTCTGAAAAAAATTTAATGTAAACGTTCGATGGAACGTTCTTCGTACATAACGTTTAAAATAAACTAGTATTGTCACGTTCTGTCAAAGTTAAGTTTATTCGTCCGTTTTTGGGTCAAAACATTTAAGTTATTTACCCGGGATTTGGACCAGGTTGTGCGATTAATCCAGTCCGAAGAGAAAACGAATTTTATATATTTTATAACGAGGATCAGATTTGTTTATTAAATAAAAATTTGGAAAATCAATTTCAAAATCCAAAGGGATTAATTTATATGGAGTGCAAATTTTATTATTTTGAATTTCAGCTTCTAATTTCTTTAATTTGAGAAATAATGGAAAGGGATCTTGATTAAATTGAATGGTTTGTTTTATTTGATATTTAATCTTTTTAACTTGGGACCTTTTGCCCCCTTTTCTGGGCATAAATGTAGATTAAAGGTAGTGCTATTGCCACTCTTTGGCAGCAACAGTTAAGGAGAGGAAAACTCCTGTTGCCACACTGTTTGGCAGCGACAAGAGTCAGGAAATTTCTGTTGCCACGCTATTTGGCAGCGACAAGATTCAGGAAATTACTGTTGCCACGCTATTTGGCAGCGACAGTTAAGTATTGTGGGATCAAAGGATTTTATTTAAGATTGGTTTCAAGAATTTAAATTAAAATTATCTTTATTTAGAGAAGAATTTTCTACAGTTATTTAAGATCTAATTTAAAATTTTGTTAAGATCTGTCTCAGAATTTAATTAAGTCAAGTAATGACAGTCGCAAGAAAATGATTAATTGACTGACAGTAAACTACTGACTCCCAACAATAACTCTGAATAAACTGAACTGTAAGACAATTTTTCGCGCTTATTTATACTCAAGTGGCAAGAACCCCCCGCGCGAGTTTCTCACCACTTCTTTG
Organism: Temnothorax rugatulus; assembly: GCA_035220575.1. Lineage (NCBI taxonomy): Eukaryota > Metazoa > Arthropoda > Insecta > Hymenoptera > Formicidae > Temnothorax > Temnothorax rugatulus. The sequence continues at coordinate 32,475 of JASTWL010001395.1, read as the reverse complement.
TCTTAAAGGAGGAGGAAGGTCTTATCACTAGGTGTAATTCTATCCCCTGCGAACCGCGGCCTGAGAATCGTCTCCCCATCAGAAATCGGATAATTAATCAATAATCAATACATTCCTAGCTATTTAAAGATTGAATTGAATTTTGCTCGCACGTAACACCTTCCCCCTTAAGTCATACGTGGTACGTTTGTTACCGCGTATGATCTATTATTTTAAAAAGAAAAATTATGTCGAAAATTATACGTTTTTCATTTTGAATAATGGTTTTCATGTAAATTTATAAATAAATCCTGTTTTAAAAGAAAAATTTTAATGAACGTCATAAATGTGTTTATATAATGTTATGTATAATAAATGTTTATAATAAGTAAAATAATGTGTATAACAGTACTTTTAACATAAATGTGTTTACATGTAATATATATATATATATATAACAAACGTGTACAATAAGTAAAATAATGTATATAATAGTGCATATAATAATGTGTATAATAAACCATAATATATAGTGAAGCGAAAATATAAACTAAATATGTGCATAAAATATAGTGAAGCGAAAATATAAGCTAAATATGTGAGCTAATATAATCCTAGCTAAAATAATCCAATAATCCACTTTTTTTTTTTTTTTTTTTTTTTTTTTTTTTTTTTTTTTAATGGTTTCGCACCTCGATTTCAAAGTTCTCCCGATGTGCTTCTTCTGCCTCAAATAACTCTTTGTTTTGTAGGAACACTCTTATACACTCTTTGCACCGCCGTGCTGGTCTTGTTCTAAGTATTACTTCGTTACACACGACGCACGCGACCTTGACGCCTATCCGGAGACCATGTCTAGGAGAGCTTAAAGAGTGCCATTTGTCTCTGACCTGGAAGTCACCCACTGACGGTATTTCCTCTCCGTGCTGAAGTACCGGTAGCATATCGTAGTAACAGTCAAAGCATAGCTTTTTCCGCGGCCAGGACCGGCTCACGAAAATTGTTGCTTCATCTTCCGGGCTTCGAATACATATGCTTCGATCGATTAGATCCGGTCTCATCATTTTGCTATTTATATATATTTGTGTTAATTTTAAACCGGGTGTATGTATATATACTTAACAAAATTATTTTATTTAGTGCAAATACCTTGATTTCTTTTACTGATTTATAAAGGATTTAACGTTAGAGCCTTCTTTAATTTCACTCCACTTCAACGGTGTCTGAATTTGGACTGACTTACATTTACGAGCTGTCTCTCGGGCAGCCTTCTTATCGTAAACCGAAACCTTACTTGAATAATATCTGATGTTGATTTCTTAAAGAATTTAGGGTTCATCTTTCTTCATTATAATCGCGGATATAGGTTTTGAGTTTCATTGTGGATAACTGTTTTATTCTTAATATCTTTTATTTCAATCTCAGGAGCAGAGCAAATAATATTACTTGTATGTTGTTGTGAATGTAATGTATTTGTTTCTGAGTTTTCATTTTCTGTTATTATTTGTGTTAATGTTGCTTGTGTTAATGTTGCTTGTGTTTTTATTGTTTCTGATGACTCTTGTTCTGAGGATGTCTGATCTTTTCCTTTCCGTGTTGTTCCTCTTGCTAAATGTAACAGCAAATTCGTCACTGAGTCCCATAACGCTCCAATTAAATATATTGACCATCCATAAATAGTATGAAGTGCATAGCCATGTATGATGGTATCCACTATTAATTTAGTTGTTCTTATGCAGAAATATAATCCAATTACTCCCGCACTTGCATTGCCGATGGATAAAAACGTTCCCCAAATTTTCTTCCAAGCGTTTTCCGTTATTTTTTCCAATGAATTTTCATCCAGAAGGTGAGAGAGTGATATTCCTTGTGTTAGTACTGGTTCTCCCATTACGCCGCGCGCCATTGTGTTTAAAATTCCATTCCTTTCCGCTGGGAACATTATTTGATCCCGTAAATTCTCAAGTTCACTATTAGTATAAATACCGCTTGCTGCCAATGGTCCAGGATCACTATATTGCCATGTAGGTTTACTGTTTGGTTTTATTATTGCTGGTGATTTGCTGTATTCCAGAATTGGTGTTATTCGATACCATCCGTCATTTAAAAGATACATTGTTGGAATTATACGGCTGCATGTAGTCTGTGTTCCTGTTTTAAACAAGATGTGAGTCCTCGGCGCTAAGAAATATGTTTCATTTCCTTTAGATACTGGTAACTGTTGATAACATTCTTGCGTGTGTCGATATTTAACGTCCACCGGAGTGCATTTAATTATATGTACGACTTCTCCTGAGATCACTGCCATATATCCGGGTCCTTTCATAATTTGGTACGCAAAATCATCTGGAGCATGGATCGCTAGGCTCAGTGCATTCTTCATTACTTGTCGTTCCAAGTTGCAGCGTTGTGTTAATACATCTGTGTATAAACGGTTCATCTGTGTGCGTATATGTTTTTCCACGTAAATGAATTTCGAGTTTACATAAGCAAAAATATCTAAATTTTCTACTGATATACGGCGCTTATGCGCAAAAGATTCTCCTTTTTTAATTTCTAAAATTACAAGTTTTGGATGCTCTGTTTTTATTAATGTATATCCACAAAGAAGCTCTTCTCCCATTTGTGTTAACGCAAAAGTAACATCTTTAGTTGACAAGGAATAAATTATTTGTAAATTTTTATCTACATCACTAACCATCTTATTTGCTTTTCCTTCATATAGTACATCATAATGATTGAATTTACAATAATCGTTGGGTATTGTTTCCCAGAAAGTATATTTTCCTTCAATGTCTATACAATTTCCATCTGAATATTGACAGGTTGTTCCTGTTTTTAAATGTATCTGATTTGTTTCTATATTAGTTACTGCTTGATGAGAATTTAGACTAATGGTTATTATTCCTTGCACAACTACATTTTGCCATGTCCCATAGGGATCCGAATATTGTGTTCCAAAACATTGTCCGTCTGTTGTTACTGATCCTGCAAAAGTGATTGGTCGCGACGTTGTATGATTTACTTTTAACCCGTTGATTACATTATTAACATTTATAATTAGTGTTCCAGTTTTATGCATATTTTTACATTGGTCTACCGTCGTATCGATAATATATTCTGCTTGTGCATTTGTTACAGTAGCTATGTGTGAGTGCATTCCGCAGTAATAAATTGTTCTTGAAATCGAAATTTTACATTGAATTACATGGATTGTGTCAAATTTTGCAAGTTGTAATAATTGAATATTAGTTTCCTCTACATGTGGTTCTATTAACGGTATGTTACATTCTTCTATTTCCAATAACGAGATAGTCGTCACATTGAAGTTCGATGTTCCGCAGTCGTATCCGATGATTCCGTGTATATTTTGAATGTTGAGAAGTAGGATAATTATTGAGATTATCTTCTTCATCAGGATTATCTTCATCTGTATTAATTACAATTTAAGAAAAAGATTTATTAGTATATTATCCTATAAGATTAAAAATGTTGCGCGGTACACCTTTAATCTTATTTACATTTTCATTTTTCTGATTTTATTTGAATGAACAATTTTTGACTTTCCTTTAAAAAGGAGTTTAATATTTCCATTAGGTAAAATATCTGTTATTGTATGTGGACCGGAATATTGGTCTCCTAATTTACCTTTCTTTGGTTCATTTAAAAGAAAAACTTGATCGTTAATTTGAAAAGTTTGTGGATTAATCTTTTTATCATAATAATATTTTGATTTTAATTTTGATGCTATCAAGCATTCTCGAGCCAATTCTTGTAGATCGTGAATATTTGTCATTAATTGATATAAATAATCGTCATATGTCTTTTCTTTTCCAATGTCATTAACAATTTCACTGGATGGTTGTCTAGCTGTTTTTCCAAATACCAACTCATATGGAGTATATCCAGTAGATTCATGAGTGCTTGTATTATACGAAAAGGTAGCATATTCTAGTAAATCATCCCATTCTGTAAATTTATTCACATATTGTTTTAAATATTCAACTAATATTAAATGTGACCTTTCCAAAGCTCCGTTTGCTTGTGGATAAAAGGCAGTTGTTCTATATTGTTTAATTTTGAACTGTTTAGTAAATCTTTTCATTAAATTACTCATGAAATTTGTGCCTTGATCAGTTAAAATTATTTTAGGTGCTCCGAAAATGCAAATAAAGTATTTCAATAGCGCATCAGCTACTTGAATGGCAGTTATTGATTTTAGAGGGATAGCAAGGGAAAATTTTGTGAGATGATCTTGGATTGTTAGGATATAGGAATTTCTCTTAGTGGTTTCAGGTAATGGTCCGACTATATCCATTGATATTTTTTCGAATGACGAAAATGGTGTGTCAGTGATCAACATGGGCTGTTTAGTTTTAACTCTAACTAATTTTTTAATTTGACATTGTAAACATTGACTAATATAATTTTGAATATCAGCTTTTATGTTTCCCCAATAAAAATTTTGCCTGATTCGATTATAAGTTTTGGTTATTCCTTTGTGTCCCCCGATTTTCGATGAATGAGCTTCTTCAATAATATCCTTTCTTTTTTGAATTTCCGGTATTATTACTAACCCGTGACATATTATTAATTTGATTGAAATTCCAAGCAATGTTTTTCGAATTTGATTTAAAATTTCTTCCCATTGAATATTATCTATTTCTTTTGTTTTTGCAACATTTATTATTTTAATTGAATTTTCTTTTACTACTTCTCGTAATTTAAATGTAAGTTCAATTAATGTTTCTCTACTCATCTTTTCTTTAACATCTTCTTTACAAATTAAAATTAAATGAATTTTATTTCCCCTTCTAATGATTTCAATGTTTCCTGATTTACTTTGTTTAATCTTTGGTATTAAATTTTGATTTTGTAGTTGTTTCGATCCTTCGTCACAAGGTTTACCATTTGCAGTTAGGAAGTATAAATAATTTTCTCTTCTCATAAATATTTGATCACGACTATTTATTATACTGTGTTTCTGTCCTCGCGTTATTATTTGTTTTTCGGTTCTGTCTAAGGTCTCGTCTGTATTCGTAAGTTCGTTGAATGTTGCGTCTATATCTTCCTCACTGTCGCTGTCTCGCTCTTCTTCACTTCGTTCTACCTCTTCTTCTTCCTCGGAGTCGCTATTGTCAGTAACTTGATCTTCCTGGTCGTCTTTCGGGTTGTCGTCGTTGATTCTTTCCTCTGCAATTTTCGTGTGGTCCTCGCAATGATTTACATGCGTAGGCTTATTTTGATAATTCTCATAATTTTCATATTCTCCTGTTAAATTATTTAGTATTTCTAAAAGATTAGATGGTATAGTTATTTGTGAATTTAAAGTATTTATATTTTCATTATTGCTAATTAAAGAATTCATGTCATCATTGTTAATGTTTTCCAAGGATGTTTCTATCTCGAATGTTTCGTTATGAGTGTTATTTATAATGTTTGACGATTCTAAAGGTGTAGATTCATTAATATTTATCTGATCTATTAAATTATTGTATGTTTCTAAAGATTCATTATTATTTATTTGATTTATTGGATTGTTTTGAATTTCTAATGATTCGTTAATATTTATCTGATCTATTGAATTATTATGTATTTCTAAAAATTCATTATTATTTATTTGATTTATTGGATTATTGTGTATTTCTGCATGGACTATATGTTCAATAAACGGCGGTTCTTCTAATTCCTTTTTAGTAAAGGGTATGCTTTCTCCTTCCGATTTCTCTGCTTTACGTGTTTGCATTCCTGTAACTACCGGCTCTGGTTCTTCTGTCATCATTCCCCTTCTTGGCGAAACTGGCAAGGTTTAGGATTAGCATTTCTTTGTCTTGCTTCATCATCTTCTGGGCATTCTTCAATTTCATCAAATGAAGGATGTATTGGAAATATATTTGTCACAGGGTTTCTCGATAAAGCATCAGCATTAGCATTTATTTTTCCCGGTTTATAAATTATTTCATAATCATATTCAGTTAATTTAATTCTCCATCTCGCTAATCGTGAAGTGGGATCTTTTAATTTATGAAGCCAGGTTAATGGTTTATGATCAGTTATTAATTTAAATTTTTTACCATAAAGATAAGGCCTAAAATGTTGTACAGCGTAAACTATTGCTAATAACTCTTTTTCAATTGTAGAATAATTTTTCTCAGCTTCATTTAATACCCTTGAAGCGTAACTTATTGGTTGATCTTTCCCTATTTGTCCCTGACTTAAAATTGCACCAATTGCAGTTCCAGATGCATCAGTTGTTAAAAGGAAAGGTTTAGTAAAATCAGGATATTGCAATATTGGTTCATGACATAATGCATTTCTCAATATATCAAAGCTTTCTTGCTCCTTGTCCCCCCATTTAAAATCAATGTCCTTTTTTAATAAATTAGTTAATGGTTTAGCTATCTTTGAAAATCCTTGAATAAATCTACGATAATATCCAGCCAATCCGAGAAACTGTTTTATATTTTTAGCACTCTTTGGAATTGGAAAATTTTGCACTGCTTCTATCTTTTTTGGGTCTGGACGGACTCCATTTTCCCCTATTATATGTCCTAGATAAGTAACTTCTTTTCTCAAAAATTCGCATTTATCCGGTTGTAGCTTTAAATTTGCTTCGCGTAATCGTTTAATTAATTTTTCAAATTTAATTGCATGTTCCGTAAGAGAACTTGAATACAATACTATGTCATCTAAATACACAAAAATTTCGTTACCTTGCATTCCTGTAAGCACTAAATCCATTAATCTTTGAAAGGTTGCCGGTGCATTCTTTAATCCAAAAGGCATTCGATCAAATTCATAATGTCCATATGGCGTTGAAAATGCTGTTTTATGACTATCAGCTGGATGCATTTTGATTTGATGAAAACCTGAAGCAAGGTCAAAAACTGAGAAATATTTCGCGCCGCCCAGCTGATCCAATATCTCTGTTATGTTTGGAAGCGGATATGCATCACCTACTGTCTTATCATTTAGGTCGCGGAAATCTAACACCATTCTCCACCGTTTATTCCCCTTTGAGTCTGGCTTCTTAGGGACTATCCACACAGGCGTGTTATATGGAGATTTTGACGCCTTAATTATATTTTGATCTAATAATTCATTTACCTGCTTATTTATTTCATCTTTATGAATTACTGGAAATCTGTATTGTCGTGTATGTATTGGTATTTCATTTACCGTTGGAATTCGATGTTTTAAAACATTTGTATGTTCAAGTTTTTCTCCAGGCAAATGGAAACAATCTGAACTTTTTTCAATTAATTCTTCAACATGTAATCGTTCTTCAGTATTTAAATGTTCTAGTCTTAATGCTTTAATTATTTTTGCTTTCCTTTCTTCTCTATTCACGTGAAAACAAGATCTTGGACTTGAGTTAAAGCTTTCAGAATTCGGAATTAGAATTGTATCAGAGTTTGAACTTGAGTTGAAATCAGAGTTTGAATTAGAATTTGAGTTTGAGTTTGAATTAGTATTGTGAATGGAACTACCTAAGCAGTCCGAATTTGAATTTGAATTGGAATTATGAATGGAACTACCTAAGTAGTCCGAATTGGAATTATGAATGGAACTACCTAAGCAGTCCGAGTTTGAATTTGTATGAATGGAACTACCTAAGCAGTCCGAGTTTGTATTGGAATTAGAAATTTGCTTTTCAATTGTTTCAAACTCATATATTTTGATTGTAGGTACATATATCCTTTCTTCTTTATCGTTTGTATTTATTACTTGCAGATATGCCCTGTCGTCTTTTACCGTAACTAAAGCATCTCCTAAGTAAATGCCCTTTGTCACGTTTAATCGCGGTACATATCCTTCTTTTAGTTCTGGATTTGCTACTCTAATATGCATTTGTGAAATACATCTCGGAGGAATAATGAAAGTTTCTTCTTTTTCTTCAAAGGGAATATGAATATCATTCCATTCTAATTGATTTTGCTCATAATTAACTTTTACTTGAAATTGTTTAAAGAAATCTGAACCCAAAATCCCATTTTGTGGTATCGGAAAATTATCCTTGACTAAATGAAATGCAACTGGACATCCTAAGATATCTATCTGTGCCAGCCCTAAGGTGGTCACATGATGCGTTGTGATTCCACTAAGTCTCAGAGTTTCATTTCTGTCTACTATGGTTTCAGGTGTAATAAATTTTCTTTAATTATATTTGGGCCTGATCCACTGTCCACTAAAAATTTTAAATTTCCCGAAAAATTTGAACTATTTAATTTCACAGATGGTACATCTTCAATGTCAGCTATATTTACTCTTCGATGTCTGATTCTGGTTCCCCCGATACTATTCGTGTGGGACGTATTTTGGCATTTCCCGGGGTCGCCCCTGTCCTCACGGGAATCTGTTCGTTTCCCTGATTTTGTGAATTTTGGCGGAGATTGTTATTATATATTCGCCTGCGACATTCCTCTAATGTATGCCCGGACTTTTTGCAATACCTACATATTATTGTTGAATTTAAATTTTGATTATTTGTGTTTTGCTGTATACCTGAAGTTATTGGTTGTTTTTGATTATTATTATTATTATTGTTATTAACATTATTATTATATTGTTCTGCGGATAGCCAGATGTATTTTGATTTCCGTTCTTACTATTTCCCTGAAATTTATTGATTTGCCAGCACCGATCTGCTGTATGGCCTTTCTTATGACAAAATTGACAGGTTACGACTTCAGCTTCTATACGTCGTGTTGAAGCTCGTTTTTCACTGTGTGGATTCTCAGCAAGCACAACGTTTCTTATCATTTTAATTGTCTCCAATTCTTTTTCAGCATCGATTGCACGACTCTCAACCTCTTCGAACGTTCCTTCTTTTGATATTATAATTTCTTTATTTAAACCGCGTAAAAAACTTGTCTTTAAGTGATTTTCAATTGAATTTCGAAATTCTGAACTTATCTGTCCTGACTCCCTTCTTTGTGCATCAAGTATTCGCTTCCCTAATTCTCGGATACGATTTGCATACGCGACTACTTTTTCGTCCTTTTTCTGATATAAATAAGCTAACCGTCCCTGAGCTTCATAAACTGTTTCTCTAGGTCCGTATTTAGTTCTCAAAAATTCTACTAGTTCTTGCATTTTATTGAAAGTTCTCCCGAGAATTGATCTATGTGCGTCCCCTTTTAATTTGTTACGCACTGCACGAACTAAATTTATTTCTTGCGTCGGTGTGATCATGCTGAGTGCTTCCTCACAACCCTCGACAAAATATACGAAAGGAATGTTTCCTCCATCAAAATTTGGTACTGCCTCTAATGCATCTCTGATTGAAAAGTGCAAATAATTACCTAGTGTTCCTTCATTTATGACCGCCGTTCCTGAACTTTGTGGTCGTGAACTTTGCGATTGCTGTAATTGTTGAATTACTTGCTGTTGGTGAGCCAAGGTCCTTCGTAACTCTTCGATGTCCATGTCTCCTGTAATATTACCCGCTGCTCCAACTGTTTCGGTTGGTGGCGTACGAATCATCTTTGTTTATTTACTTTTATCACTGTTTGCTTTTGTTCCTTTTCACACAACCTTTAGTATCCCACCGCTGTCACCAAAAATTTATGTCACGTTCTGTCAAAGTTAAGTTTATTCGTCCGTTTTTGGGTCAAAACATTTAAGTTATTTACCCGGGATTTGGACCAGGTTGTGCGATTAATCCAGTCCGAAGAGAAAACGAATTTTATATATTTTATAACGAGGATCAGATTTGTTTATTAAATAAAAATTTGGAAAATCAATTTCAAAATCCAAAGGGATTAATTTATATGGAGTGCAAATTTTATTATTTTGAATTTCAGCTTCTAATTTCTTTAATTTGAGAAATAATGGAAAGGGATCTTGATTAAATTGAATGGTTTGTTTTATTTGATATTTAATCTTTTTAACTTGGGACCTTTTGCCCCCTTTTCTGGGCATGAATGTAGATTAAAGGTAGTGCTATTGCCACTCTTTGGCAGCAACAGTTAAGGAGAGGAAAACTCCTGTTGCCACACTGTTTGGCAGCGACAAGAGTCAGGAAATTTCTGTTGCCACGCTATTTGGCAGCGACAAGATTCAGGAAATTACTGTTGCCACGCTATTTGGCAGCGACAGTTAAGTATTGTGGGATCAAAGGATTTTATTTAAAATTGGTTTCAAGAATTTAAATTAAAATTACCTTTATTTAGAGAAGAATTTTCTACAGTTATTTAAGATCTGGTTTAAAATTTTGTTAAGATCTGTCTCAGAATTTAATTAAGTCAAGTAATGACAGTCGCAAGAAAATGATTAATTGACTGACAGTAAACTACTGACTCCCAACAATAACTCTGAATAAACTGAACTGTAAGACAATTTTTCGCGCTTATTTATACTCAAGTGGCAAGAACCCCCCGCGCGAGCTTCTCACCACTTCTTTGTCTTAAAGGAGGAGGAAGGTCTTATCACTAGGTGTAATTCTATGCCCTGCGAACCGCGGCCTGAGAATCGTCTCCCCATCAGAAATCGGATAATTAATCAATAATCAATACATTCCTAGCTATTTAAAGATTGAATTGAATTTTGCTCGCACGTAACACAGTATTATACAGTGTTTACATAAATTACATAAGAAGTTGATCCAACAAGAATTTTAATTGAAACATTATATGTATTATTCATAGGAATTCCATACAAAATTGATCAAACAAGATTTAAAAATAAAACAATAATGTGCATTACTCACATGAATTCCATTTCGACTTAATCGAACAAAAAATTTAAATAAAACAATGTAATGCATTACTCGTACAAATTTCATATAGAGTTGATCCTACAAGATTTTTAAATAAAACAATAATATGCATTACTCACATGAATTCCATTTGGAATTGATCCAACAAAAATTTTAAATAAAACAATGTAATGCATTACTCGTACAAATTTCATATAGAGTTGATTCAACAAGATTTTTAAATGAAACAATAATATGCATTACTCACATGAATTCCATTTGGAGTTGATCCAACAAAAATTTTAAATAAAACAATGTAATGCATTACTCGTACAAGTTCCATATAGAGTTGATTCAATAAGAATTTTAAGACTCTTGAACCTATCGCGGCATATTGAAATTGTAACGTCAGAAGCGAGAAAAAGCAGACCAAACATAATTGAGTGCCATTTCTGAATTAAAATATTTCACTAAAACAATATTATAGATCGCTTTAGGACACTTGTAAAATTGTCCGAATATTATGCTTTTCCCTCCACAATTCATAAATATCAGTAGAATAAGAGCAATAACATTTTTTACTGCTTTCAATTGACAATTATAAAACAATGTGTTTGGCTTCATTTCGCTCTCATTTTATGAATATTTATGAATTGTCGAGACAAAAGCATAGTATCTGGATAATTTCCCCAAGTATCCTAAAGCGACTTATATTAATGTTGTTTTAGTGAAATATCGTTTTATTTAGAAATAACATAGAATTATTCTAGGCCTGGTTTTTTCTCGCTTTTAACGTCACAATTTCAACATGATCACGATGAGTACCAGGAGCCTTAAATGAAACATAAAATGCATTATTCATATGAATATCACTTAAAATTAGTACAACAGGAAGTTTTAATAATACTTATTTTGTAATATTCCTATCATACTATTATATAAACTCGACTGTTTGTCTGTCCGTCCGTCCGTCCGTCCGTCCGTCCGTCTGTCCGCGAACTACTCATTCGTTAATGGACCGAATTTTTATCAAGGGTACATGAAATAGGGGTAGAACTTCCCGGGGAGTGCCATAAAGTGTATAGTTTTTCGCTACCGATTTTCTGGAAACCGATTTTTTAAATTTTTTTAATTTTTCGGGAAATAATCGACTGAATTTTAAAGAATTGTATATGAAACAGGGGTAGAATTTTATGGGGAATGCTATAAAGTGTATAATTTTTTGTTACCGATCATTTTAGAAATCGGTTACAAAATTTTTCAAATTTTTCGGAAATTAATTGACTGAATCTTCATGCATAGATTTGAGAACTGTTTGCTTATATTTGCATATATGGAACGCCTATAGATGTACCAACACTTTGGAATAAATATAAAGACGCAATGATTGAAGATTATGTTATAATAATAATAGTTTTATTTCAGATTTTATTTTATACATTTAAAATAAAGGTGAACAATTTGTTTTCAATACATACAACTTTGTCATACAACATTTTCATACAACTTTGAAATATATAAAAATTAAAGAATAAATTATATTTATGTAACAAAAAATATGATAGAAAACATCTTATAATTAGCACTAATATTGTTATGTACTTAAAAAATAAAAGAAAAGTTGTACATTACGTTGCAAATTATAATAACTTAATAATACTTATGTATAGTTTTTTGAATTTATATCACTCAACTTACTTTAAAATGTGAAGATATGACATTTAAGGCCAAACTGGAATATACTTTTTACCCTCGACAGAAACATGTATATTATAAACATTATATGTATTAAGTTTTGATTGCGACACAAAATTCCAAACCTGTGACTCTATCACCTCGTATGCATAAACATGGGTACAAAATCTCAAAGTTTTTAACTCTTTACATATAAAAAATAAATCACACAAATCGTTTTTTAATATATATTCTATTTTGGCAAATTTGTAATTCTTGTCAATTAAAATAACCATGTTGGCTTATAAAATGTTCCATTTACTTTTACCCAAGATATACTCTCACAATTATTAAAAGAATCAGAAGACAGAATGTTTTTGAAGTCGGTGTAAAATTCAACATCTGTCAAGTTTTTATATAACGTGACACCGCATTCTAAAGGTCTCTCAAATCCTTTACATAAAATAAATCTGTAATTTAATTGTAGTTGATGTTTGAAGGCTAATGTATATGCAGGATTTTGTCTGGATCTAACAGATATTGCTACTTCTTTAAGTACTTTGTGTTTAGCTTCGAATCTTATACATGACATTTGTTTGAGAGGCCCGAATTCTTGCATAATACGTGGATAGTGAAGCAAAAAGTGATGCTTTGGTTTCAATGTATCATTAAATAACTTCACATATAATTTATGATGTTTACTTGTTAGTTGTTTCAGTAAGTTGACGTTCTCTACCGTTACTTCTTGTGCCATTATAATAGATATCATTTTACGAAAAGTTATATATAATTGCCACGTTTTATTTTTTTTTGGAACAAGATCACCGATTATTAGGCCTAAATTTTGCTAAAAGCAAGCCATTTTAGCTGCCGAATAGATAATATATTTTTTATTTATAGCATCTACGTTAATTGAAGGTGGTACATTTATAGAAGGATTAGACCCATAATCAAAAAAGCGAATTCTATTATTTAATGTTTCAAGAGAAAATAAGTTTTCTTTATTTATTAACGTATATAAGAGATGGCCCAAAAATCGTAGCGACAAACTCCCTCGAATACATTGTGCATAACATCAACACTGATATTCCTTATAAAGTGAAATTTTCTATTGAATGAAATATACATTCTTCAATAATTCCATGTTTTTTATCTTTGACATCTTGCGCATAATTTATCACGCTTCGAAGTAAATTTGCATCTTCAGAAATTTGTGTTTGACGCGTTGTTGTATCGATTAAGCAAATTCTGCAAGAATAATTAGAATTAAGCTAGTAGTTAACCCAAAAATGGCGTGAAGTCCAGCATTATCTCCAAGAATATGAGATAACACAAAATTTATTTTCGTTTTAAATTTCCAATATTTATGATTATGCCATCAGTCTGAAGTTTTTTTATCTGATTAATAAGAGTTGTAAAAATTTGTTTATTTCCAAATTGTTTATAATCAACAACATTATGCAATTGTATTAGAAATATATTTTCAAGAATACTTGCGTACTTTTCGTCTATACCACCGATGGTACAATATACTGCACCAAGTTTATGCACACCTCGATGACTACCCAACGGATTATTAATTTCAAGTTCATCGAAATAAAGAATTAAAGGAAATACATCGTTCTCAAACTGTTGCTCAATAGAATGCCAAAGTTCACTTTGCAATAAATTAGTTTTTATTTTATTCTGTTTAATTCTTTTTATATTGGATGTTATTTTGTCATAAACTTGTGGTAACTCTAGGTAAGTCTAGGAATTTCTGTAGTATTTTTTCCAAAGGTAGAATACATATCTTTTATTTGTTATGAAAGCTTGTGTACTCGCTTTTTTACGTTTATTATCAATAATCGCTCCAATAGATATTTCTTGTGGTTCTATTAAACAATTTAATGTTTTGAAATACTGTATAGTTTTGTATTCCGAAGAATAATCTGCGAATGCATTATATAAAATATAAAACATGGAATTCAAATCAGTATGAGTATTTAATTCAATAGATTTATACTTATCTTCTAAAATTTTAACGCAATCAAGAAAAGTTTTTATTGAGTTAATGATTTCCTGACAAAATTTACGCGGTAGTGAAGGTCTAGAATATAAGCTTGCTACAAACAAAGCCGAAGACTTTGCAACACTTTTTGCAAATTCTTCAACTGTTATCACTTCAACAGTGTTATCGCAACTATTAATGGCATAAGAAGTTGACGGTGTCTCAATTGATTCTGAGGATGAATAATACATTGTTTCTTCAATATTTTTGTTAATGTCAGTACTTTTGTTAATTTTAATATTTTTCTTTATTTCCGTATTTGTATCCGAAGTATCAATTATATTACTATTTCTTTCTGCATGTCTTGTAGATAAATGTTTGAAAAAAGTGTAACTATCACTGAAAGTACGAGGACATGGCTTTTGACAGCATTTAAAAGAAGAATATAATTTTGTGTAATGTTTTAATTTGCAATGAGCCTTCAAACTTTTAATCGTGACACACGATTCAAAACAAATGGACAAAAATACATCTTGGATAAAAGTAAAAGAAAATGTTTTACAAATAATTCAATTATTTTGATGTGATTATAAAAACGTAAAATTAATAATTTTATAAATCTAATTAAGACCTTATCTAATTACATCTAATTTAATCTCATAGATTTTATAAATCTATATCGTTATAATTACTATTACTTTAGCAAGTATCACAATAATACATAGTATCACAATAATATCACAAATTTGTAATATCACGTATTTGTCATGTTTTTCACATTTTTTAAAAGAAGGCTTATATTAAAATTATATTGTGATAAGTTTAACAAAATTTTATGAATATTGTAATAAGTGATAATGTATCAAATACTTGCACATATGGAGTGAAATATTATATTTTAATGAATTGGGCAATTATAATTTACGATATAGAATCTTTGAAAACACACTGTTAACCGGTTACAAGTAAATTTAGTTCAATACTTTCAAAATTTAGTACAGCTACAAAATAAAGTGAAATACAAATTATTTGTTCTAAAAATAGCTACAGAGTAGATAACCAAAAATTCAAATGAATGAAGCACAAACCTGAAACTTTTTCAGGTGATTCTAAAAAAACTCCTTGAAAGATTTATCTTTCAGACTATCAGAAAGATAAAGATTATGTCACATGTACTTGAAAAAACGAAGAAAGGGGCAAATGTGTAAGAATGACAATAAAAAAGGAATAGAAATCCCACCACAATATGTAGAGTGTATTCTTCAGAAGAAAAATACAGCAAAACAAAATATATTTGCAAAACTACTATACATAAGTAAATGTTATATAACCTACTATATCCAAAAAAAGTATTAATATACAGACTCAAATTAATATTCAATTATAGAAAAATAGGTAACATATGTTAATTTTTGCATGAAATTTTCAGTCAACAATGTGCTTTAAGTTTTAATACAATAATATTAAGTTATAATGTAATATATAGACTTATAATGCAGTACCGAAACGTAATAATAGACCGTCAACGATCATTTTCAGTACTCATTTCGTTTAAAGAAACATTTGTGTCCTTCAACGCAGTTATGATCTCTAATATAAACTCCTCACAAAAATTAAAGGAACACTTAAATTTTCTTAAAAACTAGACAAAATTTGAGCAGTTGTATCTTCGTTAAAATGAACGAAATTTAAGTTTTAAAAAAGGGTTTTAAAGCTTGAAATCTCTACTTTCAGAAGATCACTATTTTCTTTTAGTTTCTGTGAGTTTGGTAATTTTTACATATAGAAAACTACTGGCTGGATAAAATGTGAAATTTTCTTCTCACTTTGTGAGCCTGTCACGTGCCCAAAAAAATCCTGCGAAATTTTTTGACTTTTTAATGTGAAAGCTCGAAGTTTTCCCTACAAATCTTTTTTTGAAAATGTTTCTACGATTTTTTCTTACTGAGTTATCGCGGATTGAATAAGAAATGAGCATTTTGACTTTGATTGCTCATAACTCCGTTAAAAATCATCGTACCGCAATTCGCAAAATGGATTCTTAAAGCTAAAACTTTGTTCTATCAAGTGGTATAATCGCCAATTTTTTCACAAAGATTTTTGGATACATTACAAGTGAGTAAAAATATCGTAAAAATTTGCAATTTTTTACTTTCTTATTTAGATCCAAAAAACAATTGTGCAGAACAACAACAAAAATTTATTCTTTACGTTTTTTTGTACTTTTAAGTGCCCTATATTTAAGAAAAAATTGCCGAATAGCTATGAGATTTTCTTCATGGTGGCCACTATGGTTTTACGGGGCAAAACGTACAAAAAATTGTGAAATTGCTTAATTTCAGTGAAAATCAAGGAAAAAAAATTAAAAATAACGTTTGGCTGACGTTAAAAAACTGTTTTTAATTACGCTGACAATACATTAAAGATGAGTCACTTACTCATCTTTAATGTATTGTCAACATAAGCTAGAAAGACTTTTTTAAATAAGAAATTAATGTTTTGTTTTCGAAATTTGAAAAAATACCGCCGGCATTAGCGTTATCCAAAGCGTACCACGAGGAGGTTGCCCGGTCGGATTTACGCTTCGTTATGCGCGCGCGCGCGTGTGTGTATGTGTGTCATTCAGCTGAGACCCCGCGACTCGTCACTTTCGCAGTATTTTATGACTCCAAACTCATTTGTGACTGTGTGCGTGCGCGCGCGCGCGCGTGTGTGTATGTGTGTGTGCGTGCGTATGCGTGCGTGCGTGCGTATGTGGGTGAGTGGATGGATGGTCGTAGGTGGTAAAATGAATTTAATAATGTGTGTTCCCGCCTCTATTTAATATGATTTCTTGTAATCGGTTTCGCAAATTGATACAACGCCGTATCGCTATTTGAGGGATTTGCTGCCAAATTTCCTGAAGGGCTCTGGCAAGCGAAGATTGCACGAAAATTATCGTAATATTCCCGATTTGGCTTGCCAGAGCCCTTCAGGAAATTTGGCAGCAAATCCCTCAAATAGCGATACGGCGTTGTATCAATATGCGAAACCGATTACAAGAGGTCATATTAAATAGAGGCGGAAACACACATTATTAAATTCATTTTACCACCTACGACCATCCATCCACTCACCCACATACGCACGCACGCACGCATACGCACGCACACACACATACACACACGCGCGCGCGCGCGCACGCACACAGTCACAAATGAGTTTGGAGTCATAAAATACTGCGAAAGTGACGAGTCGCGGGGTCTCAGCTGAATGACACACATACACACACGCGCGCGCGCGCGCATAACGAAGCGTAAATCCGACCGGGCAACCTCCTCGTGGTACGCTTTGGATAACGCTAATGCCGGCGGTATTTTTTCAAATTTCGAAAACACAAAACATTAATTTCTTATTTAAAAAAGTCTTTCTAGCTTATGTTGACAATACATTAAAGATGAGTAAGTGACTCATCTTTAATGTATTGTCAGCGTAATTGAAAACAGTTTTTTAACGTCCGCCAAACGTTATTTTTAATTTTTTTTTCCTTGATTTTCACTGAAATTAAGCAATTTCACAATTTTTTGTACGTTTTGCCCCGTAAAACCATAGTGGCCACCATGAAGAAAATCTCATAGCTATTCGGCAATTTTTTCTTAAATATAGGGCACTTAAAAGTACAAAAAAACGTAAAGAATAAATTTTTGTTGTTGTTCTGCACAATTGTTTTTTGGATCTAAATAAGAAAGTAAAAAATTGCAAATTTTTACGATATTTTTACTCACTTGTAATGTATCCAAAAATCTTTGTGAAAAAATTGGCGATTATACCACTTGATAGAGCAAAGTTTTAGCTTTAAGAATCCATTTTGCGAATTGCGGTACGATGATTTTTAACGGAGTTATGAGCAATCAAAGTCAAAATGCTCATTTCTTATTCAATCCGCGATAACTCAGTAAGAAAAAATCGTAGAAACATTTTCAAAAAAAGATTTTGTAGGGAAAACTTCGAGCTTTCACATTGGAAAGTCAAAAAATTTCGCAGGATTTTTTTGGGCACGTGACAGGCCCACAAAGTGAGAAGAAAATTTCACATTTTGTCCAGCCAGTACTTTTCTATATGTAAAAATTACCAAACTCACAGAAACTAAAAGAAAATAGTGATCTTCTGAAAGTAGAGATTTCAAGCTTTAAAACCCTTTTTTAAAACTTAAATTTCGTTCATTTTTAACGAAGATACAGCTGCTCAAATTTTGCCTAGTTTTTAAGAAAATTTAAGTGTTCCTTTAATTTTGTGAGGAGTTTATATGAAGGACATTTATCAGATTTAGTTGTAAATTGGTATAACTCACGTTGAATCAATAGCCATATGTGCTCACTTGCTGCAGGATACGTTGCATTTAGTGCGTGAAAAATTTTGAAACAAGCATCAATTGCTTCAAACGCCGATTTTACGTTGTATAAAACTGTATCCACTGCCACAAAAAACGAAGATATTTTATCCAACGAAGGTCCAACGACAATAATATATGGTTGTACTGTTAGGTTCATTTGAAATGTCTTATCAATTTGTTCTTGTTGGATGTTATTTATATCTCCAGCGTTCTGAAAGTATTACAATATGTTTAACAAACTACATTAACAATATCCATTCCAATTACGGTTTTATGTAATTTATATAAAAAGTTGGAATAAATGAACAGTACACAGTGTTAAAACTAGTCTATTGCACAAATGTGTCAGTCCTATGTCGGATCATGTTCAGTGTATTACATTGTATAAACCATGGTAACTTTTGCAGCTTAAATTATGTAAAAAATAATTTTTCGAGATATTAATTCTTAGAAAGTCTGACTGATTGTGAGCCAGAGACTTTCTAAGAATTAATATCCTAGAAATGTAATTAATTTGTCATGTGGTTGAAACTGTGAAAATTGCCATCATTTATATAATTTTATTTATTTATTATTAAAACACATTAAAAATGATTCAATATAAACTTAAAACATTTATACAGTAAATTATAGAAATATACTAGTTCTAACACTAGCACCGCGTATATCTCATTTACTAAAATTTTTTATATATTATTAATTATAGATTTATTATTTACACTAAACCAAAATATAAATCGTACCTTTACATGTATGACCAGACTGTTCTCACATTCTATCATTGAAGGTTTCCAATGACCTTTTTTGGTTCTAATCCTTCCTTTTGGAGGTAATCATGTAAGATAATGCACATAGTTGTGCAATTGATTTGGATTCTATTTTTACAAACATAATGGAGATTATTATGAGAAATTATATAAAATGTTTATTTTATATGTAAAATAATATTGCCTCGTACCATCACTTACAAGGGAACGGTCGGAAGTGTCCCTACCCGATTTGGATGCGCTTTGGATATGTTGTTGAGCATCAAAAAATATTAGACTCGTATTTTTTTTTAGCTGCGTATCTCGACGTTTATTGGTTGAAAAAATCCCTAAAAAATAACGACCGATTTGGATGCCCTTTGGATATGTTGTTGAGCATCAAAAAACATTAGACACGTGTTTTTTTTTAGCTGCGTATCTCGACGTTTATTGGTCGAAAAAATTCCTAAAAAATAACGACCGATTTGGATGCCCTTTGGATATGTTGTTGAGCATCAAAAAACATTAGACACGTGTTTTTTTTTAGCTGCGTATTTCGACGTTTAGGGGTTGAAACAACCCCTTGAAAATAACGGATTTTATAGTTTTTAGCGAATATCTTCGAAAATATAAGGCGTAACGACAAAACATTTGTACGAAATGTTTATGGCTTTTTGTGCTCTTTACAATGGCGTAGTCAGATTTTTAAAATTTGTCACATTTTTTAATTTAAACCCCACCCCCACCTATTATTTTTGCCAAATATAACAATTTTTCCAACGCAAATTTAAGAGCGTCAAATGCCAAATACATCCATGTGTATTTTTATTATACCATTATTAGATTTTTCGCAAGACGAGATGATATGTGATATAGGCGTCGCGCTGTAGGTAGGTGTTGCGTTATTTCTGTTCAGTTGCGCCGTACGCTTAAAAATTTCCATTTCAACTCCGGGATGACCGAAAGCGCTGATGCAAAGGCTAGCGCAAGGCACTGACAGCGAGAGGTTAACGCTATTTCGAGAGTCCTAGACTAGCAACGGAATGTCGACTCCGACATTATATAAATACCGCCGAATTGTAAGATCGGGCGGGCAGTCGCAAATCATAATCTGAACGAACAGGTGCGTCACATTAACCACTACAATAATATACTATCCCGGTTACGGCACAACAAAATCAACAACCAAATTCACGCATTTGAATATCATTTGCTTGTGTCATAATTCCGAAAAGCAAGCATTTCAGATCATAAGTCTGAAGTGTAAAGAACTGTGTTGTACGCTGTCGTTTTGTGAACATGTAAGTGCATTTTTAGTGTTAACTTTTATTGGTTTCTTACGCTTGTTACTTTTTTCTTTGATATTGAATATTGAATATAATTTTTTATTCAGCTCTTACTCAATTCTTTGCCAGTGACTATATAATCTTTTTTGTTCATAAAATGTCACGTTGTAAGCACCTACTATAGTATATTGTGCACCAAGGAGAGAAAGCAGCGTTTTTCAGACAAGTGTGATTTGCCGCTCTCGCCTTTGGGTCGGGTGGCAAACTTCACACTCGTCTGAAAAAATGCTGCTTTCTCTCCTTGGTGCACAATATATTATAGTAGGTGCTTACAACGTGACATTTTATGAACAAAAAAGATTATATAGTCACTGGCAAAGAATTGAGTAAGAGCTGAATAAAAATTATATTCAATATTCAATATCAAAGAAAAAAGTAACAAGCGTAAGAAACCAATAAAAGTTAACACTAAAAATGCACTTACATGTTCACAAAACGACAGCGTACAACACAGTTCTTTACACTTCAGACTTATGATCTGAAATGCTTGCTTTTCGGAATTATGACACAAGCAAATGATATTCAAATGCGTGAATTTGGTTGTTGATTTTGTTGTGCCGTAACCGGGATAGTATATTATTGTAGTGGTTAATGTGACGCACCTGTTCGTTCAGATTATGATTTGCGACTGCCCGCCCGATCTTACAATTCGGCGGTATTTATATAATGTCGGAGTCGACATTCCGTTGCTAGTCTAGGACTCTCGAAATAGCGTTAACCTCTCGCTGTCAGTGCCTTGCGCTAGCCTTTGCATCAGCGCTTTCGGTCATCCCGGAGTTGAAATGGAAATTTTTAAGCGTACGGCGCAACTGAACAGAAATAACGCAACACCTACCTACAGCGCGACGCCTATATCACATATCATCTCGTCTTGCGAAAAATCTAATAATGGTATAATAAAAATACACATGGATGTATTTGGCATTTGACGCTCTTAAATTTGCGTTGGAAAAATTGTTATATTTGGCAAAAATAATAGGTGGGGGTGGGGTTAAATTAAAAAATGTGACAAATTTTAAAAATCTGACTACGCCATTGTAAAGAGCACAAAAAGCCATAAACATTTCGTACAAATGTTTTGTCGTTACGCCTTATATTTTCGAAGATATTCGCTAAAAACTATAAAATCCGTTATTTTCAAGGGGTTGTTTCAACCCCTAAACGTCGAGATACGCAGCTAAAAAAAACACGTGTCTAATGTTTTTTGATGCTCAACAACATATCCAAAGGGCATCCAAATCGGTCGTTATTTTTTAGGAATTTTTTCAACCAATAAACGTCGAGATACGCAGCTAAAAAAAAACACGTGTCTAATGTTTTTTGATGCTCAACAACATATCCAAAGGGCATCCAAATCGGTCGTTATTTTTTAGGGATTTTTTCAACCAATAAACGTCGAGATACGCAGAAAAAAAAAATACGAGTCTAATATTTTTTGATGCTCAACAACATATCCAAAGCGCATCCAAATCGGGTAGGGACACTTCCGACCGTTCCCTTGTAAGTAATATCTTTTTTTTAGGCTTCAAATCTTACTTCTAATTGCACGATATTATTCCTGACAGTTTTTTGTAGAGGGCTGTATCACTATTTTCTATAGAAAAACTGCAGAATTTTGTATAAAGCAAATATTGTCATCAGGTGAAGACAATATAAAATTTTTTTTAGTTTATCAGAAAAAATCATGTACAGCCCTCTACATTTTTGTGCGTACTTTAATCGTGTAAAAGGATTTCCATTCTGTTCAGCCAATTCAAAGATATTACTTAGACCGATTATGTCAGTGTCGCTGTCACCTCCGTCGGTTATACAGACGGCTCCAGCATCCCCTTAAACGCTGTTGTCTAGGCGCATGCAGGAGCACGACTACATAGTTATTCCATCCGGACGAGACAATTGGGCATAATTCCCTATATCACAGCGAGTGCCCTATCTTATACATTATAATTATAGCTTTAGTAATTCACTCACGCCGATCGATCTTTCTAACCTCGCGCGTGTGTATATCAACAAATAAGTTTATTAAATAATTAATCACTCACCGTGATCTCATTGCAGGAATTTAGGATACGGAGAAGAGAGGTGCATAGTATTGTGTGTGATCAATGTGTTAGTGAATATCGATATAGACAGACATAACTAAACATAAATAAACGGAAGGTCCCAACATATTGTTGATAATAAATGTTTCATAATAAATAAAGGAGAAAAAATTCGATTTAAAATGTGTTTATTTCTTCTTCCTCCATGATATCCTAGAAAATAAATACCAATAAATAAACGTGAACGTAGTCTCGACCCGCCTGCACGCAGTAATGATATTATATTATAATGTTGTAAACCATCCACGTGCAGGACAATCATAGAACCACATTCTGGACCCTGCCGTTTAATATAAAGACACTATAACATAGACATTTAAACAAAATATATATTGCAAGACCATCATAAAGATCGATATTTGACTAAACAAGAATTAGTTATAAAAATAAAATAAAGGACTTGTATATGTGACAAAAGTCTGCCGCAAATATCCATATCGAGTGTAAACATATAACATTGCAATAACGTGCAAATCTGAGAATACACAGGTTGCAGTATAGATTGACAGCTAGTTAGCCTATAAATAATTTACAGATTACCAGTTATCCTCAAGAAACAATAATATTTATGAGTTCTATTATGCAATCCAATATAATCATTACATATAGACTGAATGTTAATAGCATATAAGACAACTGGTAAAATATATGCTGTAGAATAATCATTATCAATTTATATATTATAAGTCCTAAGTGTAATTCAAGGTAGTATTTTAGATACAAATCATATGTTCATTACGTTTATTCCGTTATTCATTTAAATAATAGCACCCTAAATAGCATCATACCTTCAGCATGTCACAGGAGATATAACCTCTAAGCTCAGAGGCTTACCACAATAGTTCAATATAAAATTGTCATGGAAAAAAAACTTACCTTAAATAATATATCATTGTACCTTACATTAATAATAAAGTAGGCATACAGTATAACAAGTTTCAACTTCATTTATTGCTTGCAATACATAAATGCATAGGACATAAACTGGACTGCCACAAACAGACAAAGTGTACTGAAATACAGAATACGGAAGATATTCACTTCCTAAACAATTAATCGCCACGTCAGTGTAGATGTAAATATCAATTCTATTAGCCATACTATAGGCACCGATATCTCTCATGAGGTTAAGGTGTATAATATGCACCTATCCAAAGACGCATCCAGTATATTAATTACGAATATTATATACGATATTTATCGCAATTTACGCACTTAATAATATTAATATTAAGAAAAATAGATAGATACGCAAGCATAATTAAGGTAAAGAATTATAACTACTCTAAGCAAGTAACTCCGTACACTAACTGTATTAAACGCACTTTGACGGCATATAATATCCGGGAGATAGTAATCCCAGGAGAAGAGTAATACGCGGATGTGATCTGTCGCGAAAGGCAGCCCGACGATGTCGATCCCCACGTATGCACGAGACCCTCTTTCACAAGGGTCAGTATTTTAAGAAAGAATGTAGTATCCACTGGCACCGTGGCGTTAATATTGACGGGAGGGCCAGCCATTGACGCGGAGCGTGTAGCGTTAAACAATCGTAGCCATAAAATTCAAAAAATTCTCTTCACGTGTAGAATAATGGTCCGCCACGTCGACTATCACAAAATGGCCGCATAACGGCATGTACGAAAACCAAAAAGTATTACTTAGTATGTAATTTTACGTCCTTCATAATATATTTGGGTCCATATTATATTGATTTTAAGCCCAATAGACAATCAAAGCTCTCCAGAAAATAGTCCTTATTTCAGCCATATACAGACATGCATATCAATGCTTTTAAGCACTAATTTGGTTGAGAATAGCAATAATCGAGCAAAAATATTTATGCACTGCCGTTCATTGATATTAGTAAAGATGTTCTGTGCCGATATTTAATAAAGAGAGACCCGGATTACGAACCCAAGTAGCAAACACAAGTCATTTTGAACGTCAAATTTTGGTCCTTTACCTTTATGACCATACCTGTCGTCAGTAACTGGCGGCATAATGACGTTAAAACGACGGTCTAATGTCACAGACAATTGACGTCATTTTCTGACGTCTCATTGACGGCAAAAATAGGTCCATTGTACGACATACCGGTTTCTAGAAATGTTTTTTATGAAATTAAAATGTTAAAATGTCTACTTGATAAACGTTTATAAAAAAAATGTTCTTTTTCTTAATCTTAAAAAAAAAAAAACAACTTTTTTTAACTGTTTCGTTACATGCCATGTGCGTATAGCCGCTCTCAAGGCGGTCACCCATCCTAGTACAGTACCGCGCCCGTGTTGCTTGACTTCGATGATCCAGTGGACAGTGACGATCTTCTCACCCTGATGCTTCCTTATTAACTGTACTTGTCTATAACAGGTACATCTTTAAAGTGTTCAAAAATCTTGTAATGATAATCTTCTTGATAGCTATAACACTGCATGAAATAGTTATCATAAAACTATAATCACACGCAACTACATCCACTTATACCATAAATTCGCCACTTCCAATCATAAAGTTGCGAAACAAACATATTGTAGTTAATTTTGTGGTTTTTATTTTATTATTACTTTATTATACAATGTTAAGAAGTAAAAACAGTTATATTACAAAAAGACCTTATTTGGACGACTTTAAGACGTCTTTAAAATGACGTCTTTAGATGGTCTAAGAAATGACGTCTTATAAACGTCCATTATTAGTCGCCGATGATATAGACCAAAAATGACTAAAAATAGACGTCATAATGACGTTATGGAATAACGTCAGTATAATGTCATTTTTAAAGACATAGTCGCTTTTTGGTTATTTGACGTCATTTGTACAAACATGACTAGTATTTGACGTCAAAATGACATGTGCTTGCTACCTGGGAATATATCCAGATATTTCAGTTGGATATCACAGAGAGTATGTATATGGGCGTGTCCACGTACAAATTTAAATTACACCGGCACACAAAAAAAAATGTCAAGTGCGAAGACTGCCACATGGTAGGTTCTATTCCTTGCGATGTATCTAAAGACCTGAAAGCAGTCCCACCTCGAGATTGGCTCTTGATTCCATTCTACAGGCCTGGTGAGGGGGTGAAGTTTGAAAAATCAATTTGTATGTGAATTTACCGACTTTTGTTGTGTTACTTTGTTTGTCTTTGTTTGTCTCTCTTGCTCCCGGAAGCGGTGTACCAGCTTGGCCATGTCAAGGTTGACGGTACATTGGAGTGAGCTGCGGTGACCATGGAGAGAGGTCGCACCGCAGCCTCCTGACAGAATCCATCCCAGGATGGTTTTCTGCGCGATCGGTGTTTGCGGTTTTCCTTTGCGGAGATCATTCTCCAGGATGGTCGAGCACACCTCGGCGCCCAGGAGCAGCTCGACTAGGTCGTCGGCGGTGAAACGCGGATCGGCTAGCGGAAGTCCCTGTAGATGCGGCCAAGTGGTGTTGTACTTGAACGCGGAGCATTCGTACAGCGACAGACGCGGAAGCACGAACGCGACGGCGGTGAGCGTGGCTCCGGTGGTCGTCGACGTGAGGCTCATCGACACCTTGCCCCGAGTGGATCCTGAGTGTGAGCCGCCGATACCTAAAATCGACATTCGGGTGCGCGATCGCGGCAGGTGCAGCCGCTGCACCAGGGACTCCGACACGATCGAAACTTCGGAGCCTTGGTCGATGAGAGCTCGAACTTCGTGTGGATCCCCGTGACGGTCTGCAACGATCACGCGCGCGGTCGCGAGGAGGATTGCTTTGCAATCGTCGGCCTTTCCGATGGCGGAAAGCGCGCT
Organism: Temnothorax rugatulus; assembly: GCA_035220575.1. Classification (NCBI taxonomy): domain Eukaryota; kingdom Metazoa; phylum Arthropoda; class Insecta; order Hymenoptera; family Formicidae; genus Temnothorax; species Temnothorax rugatulus. The sequence continues at coordinate 5,788 of JASTWL010001395.1, read as the reverse complement.
GACTTCTGCGGCGGGTTTTGGCGCGGAACCGTACGCGTCGTGAAGCATCGAGTGGTGACGCGAGTTACACGTCATACAGTTCCTGGTGGACTGACATCTTGCCACCGGGTGGTTGCCGAGACAGTTAAAGCACAGCTTGTTGGTCTCGACTACTGACAGTCGTTCACTGGCCGACTTGGCCTTGAATTCGGGGCACCCCATGAGTGAGTGCTTCCATGTGCAGAGTGGACACTGTGGCGGTTCTGTGCGGTTCGCGACGTGCGTTTTTGCGGAACGTGACGGCTCACTTGAGTTTGTGACAGTACTCTTCGGATTCGCGGCGTTCAAGGTGAGAATGCGTTTCGTGATGAAGTTCATCAGCGTATCGTGACTCGGCGGTTCGAAGGAGTCTCCCGAGGAGGATTCCCACTCCAGGCGCGTTCGCGAGTCGAATAGTTCAACGACGAGGTGGTTGAACAGATCCATGCCGTGCGAGTCGATGGGTCTTCCTATGCTCTCCTGAGCGTTGACGGCGGACGTGACGGCGTTATGGACGCGGCTGAGCTCATCGGCGGTAGCGGCTTTCATCTTCGCCACGGCGGTAAACGTGGCGAAGTTGGAGCGTATCAGCTCCTTCTTGTTCTCATAATGTTTGCAGAGTATTGCCCACGCGCGATCGTAATTTTCGCCGGTAATTGTTAATGACCGAATTAATTTTTCAGCTGACCCTTGGAGACACGAGCGAAGGTAATGCAGCCGTTCGACTGGCGAGATGGACGAACTGTCCCCGATGACCGACCGAAAGAGATCCCGGAAGGACGGCCAGTCTTCGTAGGCACCCGATAATTGCGGCTGCTTTATACGGGGCAGCGAGGTTTTTGACGCGCGTTTGCCCCCCTGCTCTGGCGACGTGGAAGACGTGGAAGCTGACGCGGTTTTATAGCGATTCGCCTGTTCGGACAGGACGCTACGCTGAAGCACGTAAGTGTTCTCGGCATTTTCGAGTAAGTCGGATTTAGCGTACTCACTCTCAGCGTAGCCGTTTTTGTAGCAGGCTCGAATCAGGTCATGCTGACTCTCAAATTTTGCCCAATGGTCGTCGAGAAGGCGAATGCGTGTCTCTATGGCAGAGAGGTTGATGTTCGACTTGCCCAGCTTCTTGAGGTTGTCGACGGCTCTGGAGATGCGTCCGAACCCTTGGGAAAATTTACCTTAGAAATCTTTAAAAAAAATCTTAAAACTTACTTTAAAGAAAAACTTAAAAGAAATTAAAGGTAAATTTGGACACTTTAAAACTATTTTTTAAGGTAATCTTATAACTATAAGGCAACTTACTTCAAGAAGAATGTAAAAGGAACCTTAAAATTATGAAAAGTAAATTTCGACAATTTTAAAGTTAAAAGTGCCTAAATTTACTTTTCATAATTCTAAGGTTTTTTCACAGGGATAAGTAAATTTTAAGGTAAGTATTACTGCAAGTTAAATTTGTTATTATTTTATTTTTATTATGAATTTTTAAAGTTTTTAAAATATTCAGTACACTTATGTTTTACACTTTCATTTTCATTTGTAACTCTGCCAGATTTATTAATTGCTGGAGAGCTTCTTGTTGATCCGGGTTTGCTACTTTGTTTAATGCTGCTAATTGTAATAAAAGAGGAGCATTATCTGTTTTTTGGTTGCTGGTATTGATCACATCAGTTTTCTGATTTTCTATCAATTGTTGCTCATCATACTGCTGAACTGCTTGTTTCTGCGGTTCTGTTTTTACAGCTACCTGCTGTGGATTGATTTCAACTTGCTGTTCATCAACCTGCTGCTGCTGTTGTTGCCCATTCTGTTGCTGAGCTTTTTCAGCAAGATACTCGTTTATTATTTTCTTCCCTTCTGATGTTTTGGAAAAGTTGTTGAGCTTGTTTCCAATGGCTTTGTATACATCATCTTTGATGTCATCAGGAGATTTGGAAAAATATTTGGCAATATAATCTGAAAGTCAGAAAGGAAAGTAAGATATCAATATTTAGTTCAATCAATGATACATAAAAAAATGTATAGAATGTATAATATATTGTATAAATGTACATAGAAAAATGTAAGCAATAAGTATTAATCAAAATTAAACAATAAGGCAAGCTGTGTGGTTGCTTTAATTACTGCTTGATTTTGATTAGTCAAGCCGCTTACCATGCTGTCCTATATACTACAGCATTTTTATAATATGCATTATAGATTGATTTATAAAAAAAAATTAAGAATGAAGAAAAACATACCAATTATTCCTTTCACTTTTTCCTGATCAATTGGCTGTTTTTGGAAGGCATTTTTATGAGCATTTGTTTTCTTTCCTTTAAGAGAACATAAAGCCAACTCACGGATTGTGAATACCAAGCCACACAATTCTGCTGCTAAAACTGACAGTTTTGAATGACGAGCTTTTTGCACAGTTGCGAGTGACAAGCTCTTTGAACCAAACGAAATCATGATCTGAAAATCACAAAAATATAAATTTAAAAAATACATGCATATATATGTTACTTAAAGTAATTTAGTTTATTAATAAAAATATAAATAAATTTTACCTTTGTAGGATCATTTTCCTTATGTGATTCATCTAAGCCCCCTTGAACACCTTGGTTTGGAATAATCAATTCTTTGCTGTTTTTAATAGACAAAGTTGACTCTGAAAAGGATTCGACCTGAAAAATAAACAATATATTTATTTAATTGCCATTATTAATTATTAACAAATAGATTTGATTAAAAACTAAATTTTAATATAATATTTAATTCTTTCTTACATTTGTACTATTTTTTTCCATTAATGGTGAGACAGCTTGATGGTGATCTAATGTAGGTGATGACATGACGCTGGCGTTGATATAAGAAATTGGTGGCTTACAATTCTCCACCTTATTAGTTTGCTTAATGTGAAAATTTAAATCCGACTTATCCTGACATATTCCAATTTTGTCCTACATTTAAAAATTGGGAAAAGATGAACGTATAATTGAGGTTTTCATAACAAACTATGACAATCATTATATTATTACTTAATATATGTATTATAAATAAATAAATATATATATATATATATATATATATATATATATATATATATACAATATAATCAACCTGGAAGGAGTGTTGATCTGTATTTGAACAAGTAGCTTCATTAACAGCCTTTGATTGTTTATCTCGAAGCGTCTATGTAAAGTAAGAAATATTTGTTACAAAAATAAAAGAATATGGCATAATTATGATTAAAAAAAGACAAAAATATAGACAATTGAACTCTCAAAAAAGTATCTAAATGCAAATGTATTTAAATTGTGTATGTGGTAATAACAAGGAAACACTCACAAAAATAGAAGAAGAAATATCCTCAGATTTCATTTTAATCATTTTTTGCTTTTTTTCAGGAATTTCACTGTTTTTCTCGCATAAACCATCTTTTTGCTTATTATGTCTACAGCATTTGCACCTTGATGATAGATCCTTTATCCTTGATTTCAGATGAGGAAATTCTGTGAATTATAGTATATTTTAGAATATGATTGGAAGTTACATTAAAACATTGTTTCTTTTTATAATTGTGAACAAACTGGTTAATAAAAAATGATGCAATAATAAATTTCTCTCTATATACAGTAAAAAATGCAGATAAAAAATTTTTCACATTTACTAAATATTTACCTCTGTTTGAATGAAACAAGGTATAAGCATTTCTTTAAGGCTCCTGGGCGATTGCCGCGGCCACGTTGGATCGTGACGTCAGAAGCGAGAAATAACACGTTGTATGTCTTGCGTTTTATTTCTAAATAAAGAAACTTTTGTGTAAAATCACACTACAGATCACTTGAGCACACTTCAAAAATAATCCGGCTGCATTCATTTTTCTCGACGGTTATTAAACAACCGTATATAAAACGAATGTGAATATGAAGCCACCGAAAAAAAGGGATGCAGCCGAATTATTTTTGAAGTATGCTAAAGTTATCTGTAGTATGATTTACGCAAAATTTTGTGTTAAATTTAACACATTTCACATGTCCCAAATCATCCACTCAAATTTTCGTGTTAATTTAACATAAAGCAAATATATAAAAAAATAACAAACATAATATGTAAAAAATTAACATAAAAATTTAACATTTAGACGCTATCAGAAATCAAAGTTTATGTTAAATTGACTTCTCTATAATGTTAAATGTAATTAAAATGAGATGTTATTTTAACATTTGAGAGAAGTATAGCCACGCGCGGTCACCCATTCGAGTTTGTACCGCACCTAACGTCGCTTGACAACGATGATCGAACGAACTAGTGGTGATCCTTTGACTCTGACGCTTCCTTGTTACATTTGATGAGAGAAGTATCTATTTTTAGTTTTGATGAAATTATGATGAATAACATAAGAATTATGTCAATTTAACACATAGTAACTGTTATAAAAAGGAAGATAACACAATTTATCTGTTCACTTTAACATATAAAATATATCACCAAGAATTCATGCACTTACATATAAATTGTGTTATTTTAACTCTTAAAAATGGTTAATATTAATTTAACATAGAAAAGTTAAGTAACACAACAACGATATGTTAAATTAACATACAACTGTGTCAGAAATTTAACACAAAACTTTCTACACAGGAAAATTTTAACACAAATACAAAATGTTTTTTACTGTGTAGTATGTATTTATCGCGCATAATTTTTTATTTAGAAATAATACGCAAGACGTACATCGTGTCATTTCTCGCTTCTGACGTCACGATCCAACATGTCCGCGGCGAGTACCTAGGAGCCTTAAAGAACAATTGTTGGGAATGACAGATTACAAAACGTGTACACAGAGTGTATGTAAGAGGTTTTCCCTTCAAAGTACTGTCTTTACAATAAAATATTTATAATAAATTTGATTCTCTCAAAAGTCTGTTATCAATCAAATTATTTGATAATAGCTTGATATTGTGGACTCAACTAAAGCAAAGATATTTGAAAGATTATATGTATATATGATGACTTTGTCTCTACATTCTAATCATATGTAATCAACACTATTAATAAGTCAATATAATGTACACAGTAAAAAATTTTGTGTTAAATTTAACACATTTCACATGTCCCAAATCATCCACTCAAATTTTCGTGTTAATTTAACATAAAGCAAATATATAAAAAAATAACAAACATAATATGTAAAAAATTAACATAAAAATTTAACATTTAGACGCTATCAGAAATCAAAGTTTATGTTAAATTGACTTCTCTATAATGTTAAATGTAATTAAAATGAGATGTTATTTTAACATTTGAGAGAAGTATAGCCACGCGCGGTCACCCATTCGAGTTTGTACCGCACCTAACGTCGCTTGACAACGATGATCGAACGAACTAGTGGTGATCCTTTGACTCTGACGCTTCCTTGTTACATTTGATGAGAGAAGTATCTATTTTTAGTTTTGATGAAATTATGATGAATAACATAAGAATTATGTCAATTTAACACATAGTAACTGTTATAAAAAGGAAGATAACACAATTTATCTGTTCACTTTAACATATAAAATATATCACCAAGAATTCATGCACTTACATATACATTGTGTTATTTTAACTCTTAAAAATGGTTAATATTAATTTAACATAGAAAAGTTAAGTAACACAACAACGATATGTTAAATTAACATACAACTGTGTCAGAAATTTAACACAAAACTTTCTACACAGGAAAATTTTAACACAAATACAAAATGTTTTTTACTGTGTATATGTTTTAGAGATTTTTTTTCAATACTCTAAG